>ML788316.1:49293-74207 GCA_009831015.1 Picea engelmannii
TATTCCATACTAAACATGAGATCACTATTGTGTGCGCAACCATTCTGGTGTTACAAACCAATTATGTTCTCCTTGGGCATGCAGATTGCTTCCCTGCATGCACAAGTAAATCTATCCTCTGGTGCACATAGAGTATTTCCCTGCATGCATGACCATTATAACCTCATCTCGAAGACTTATAACCAATATCATAAGGTTAACATAACAGGAAAACTAAAAAAAAATTCCATACTCATGCATGACTACAAATAGTGACTATCATCACCATATTTACACATGCAAGCAACATAATAGAGAATAACAACAATTACTTATATGAAAAAACATACAAGAATCTAACCCATATTAAACAAATATAATTAAAGACACAGTAAATGAGAAATTATGAGATAAGCACGTAAGGACACTTATCTTTTATGAAAAGTCACCAACTGCATCTTGAACTCGGGCATTCCTCCCAGCCATAGAATTTGTTGCTCATAATATTTCAGTAACAGGTCATCCTCAAGTTGCGGCTTAACTCCACCAAGGAAGAAGGGTGCCTAATGCTAAGCTAAGGTCTAATAATCACATAATTGTTTAGTCCAAGGTACCATTATTGCAACTAGCCTACAGTCTCTCATCCCCATGCGCTTGTTACACCCAAGGAAGTGTGCCCCTTATCTTCTCAAAATTTCCTCAGTTGCCCCAATTCCCTTCTAAGGTTCCAACAATAGGCCAGATAGGAAGTCTCATAACCCTGCAACCAATGCTCAGCGCACCAGAGAACAATTTCCAACAAAAATCTCACCTGGAGAGAATTCTCATGGGCCTGACAACCTACCTCTTCAAAAAAAAATATCTCACCTAGAGAGATTGCTCACGTGCTTGAAAAACGCGCCTCTTCGACAACAAAACTCAATTACTTACAAAACATAAACCCCTTCCAAGATTTTTCTTTGAAAATACATTAATAGTCATACTTTCTTTGATGGTCTAACCCCTTTTCTACACATGAGAATGAATGAATTCCCACAAATGTGTTCTCCCCTTGAAACACACTAAGGCCAACAATATATATTGCATACCTTAATCTCGACACTTGTCACCTTCAGAAGTAGCTTTAGCCAATTGGTGAATCATTCCCCATCCCACGGGAACTTTGGATAAATAATTTATCCATAACTTACACTTTTCCTGAAATATTAATAAAATATTCCCTAGGAATTAGGTCCCCCCATTTTTCCACTTTAAGTGAAGTTACCCCCAATCTCTTTTCATATGATCTATCTGTGCGCAGTGATGCGATAATATTGATGAGTGTGATTACATTTACATGGATAGGCGCACTGACCTATTTTCATCACAACTCACCAACCTCATAACCACATAGGCTCTTCGACCTCAAATACATATAAATCCATATATATATATAACTTAGTTTGATTCACACTTCTAGGTAATCCACACACACTTACTCAAGTGTGCACAACACTATGAAATGTTCCCACCCTTTCTTTGATAACAATTCTCGCGCACTACTCAGGTGTGCGTAAAACCACGACTTGGTGCCAACGACTCACCAGCCTATATGTACATTTACATTAACAATCGATACAAATGGCTCATTGGCCTATATGTACAATTACAAAGGGTTTCGAATTAGAGACATTATATGCAAGAAGCCAATATTTTTGGCCCGGAATGAAGAAAGAAGTGATTAATTGTATAGCCAGGTGTCTAGAGTGCCAGAAGGTGAAAATTGAGCATAGACATCCAACTAGGTTGTTACAATCATTGTCCATTCCAAAATGAAACAGGGAGGTAGTCACAGTGGATTTTATTACAAATCTTCCCAAAACAATGAAGTAGAATGATTCCATCATGGTGGTGGTGGATAAATTGACTAAGGTTGTACATTTTATTCTAGTAAAGACTACACATAAGGCAAAAAATATTGCATAATTCTACATGAAATAAATTTCTAGGCTACATGGAGTTCCCAAGGGAATAGTTTCAGATAGAGACTCAAATTTTACATCGAATTTTTAGAAAGGTTTGTTCAAGCGATTTGGGAAAAATATAAATCTCAGTACAGTGTATCACCCAGAGTCAAATTTGAAAATGGAGAGGACTAATAGGATAATTGAGGACATTCCTAGAATGTATGTGATGGACCAACCATCAAAATGGGAATATTATATCCATTTAATTGAATTTTCTTACAATAATGGGTATAAGGACTCATTAAAGATGAGTCTATTTGAAGCATTTTATGGAAGGAAGTGTAACACACCGGTGAGTTGGGATAATCCAACAGAAAAAGAACTACAAGGAGAACGCCTTCTTACAGAGGTTTTTGTGGAACCTCCCTGGAAAATTCTTCCCTTAGTTGTTTATAGCAGAGGTGGGTGGGCAGAGGTTTTTATTTTTGTGAACCTTTATGGAACATACACACCAATGCACATCTAAAAACTACCACATCGGTTCTTAAATGTTCAAGCACCTTGTCACTATTCATAGTGGAGGCGGGTAGCGAGAGGCTTTTGTGGAGGTTTTTTTAATCAATGCGCCTTTAAGGAATTGATGCATCAGATTGTTCATGAACAATAATTCTTCAGTGCTTCCATGTTATAGTAGCACTTCCATTCTTTATAATAAAATTACATGAAATAAATAAATCTCATCGGTGTCATTGAACAACACACACCAGTGTGCCTAGTTGTCTAAAGGCACAACGAGGTAGGGTAAATAAAAAAATTACCAAACCAATTTTCATTGTTATAGTGCATCATGAGATTTAAAACTCTCAAGAAAGCATTGATTCTCACCTTTTTTCTTAAGACACCCCATTTTCAGTGCTCTACATCGACTTGGATAGCTCCATTGTTGGATTCCACACATTTCCAAATTTTAGAAATTACCACAAATTTTCATTTCCTCTCAATGATGCAACCATGCCTCCTCGAGACAGAACAAAGCAGATAAATTATCTATCACCTTCTTCTTTTCATTTTTATCAAATCAAAAATACAATTTAGCTTAAAATTTGGCATTTTTTTCAAAAACAAATTCAATTTCGCATGGTGACCCTGAATGGTTCAGCTCACCCTAAAGCGATGCATATTGTGTTAAATTACCAAAAAAACTAGTGGTACATCCTTCAAAACACCCCGACACCGGTGAAAAATGGGCTTATACCCGCACCAGTGCATTATAATTCATTAACCGCTCTGCTAGCTCAATGATATATAAAATTTAACCAAGCAGTGCAACAAGTTTAATCAATTACCCTAGGCGTAACCAAAAAATAACACCCCGGAGATTCAATGTTTAAACACATTGTGATACTTTATAATAAAATTATATGCACCGAATAAATCACACTGGTTTTGTTGCATATTACACCCTAGTGTGCCTAAATTTCCAAAAGCACGTCGAAGTGGGGAAAATTAAAATAAAATTACCAAACTGATTTTCATTGTTACAGTGCATCCCATGCTTCCAAACTCTCAAGCAATCACCAATGCTCACATTTCTTCCTTCGATGTTATGTTTTCGGTGCTCTACATTGACTTGAATAGACCCATTGGTGGATTCTACACATTTCCAAATTTTGGAAATCACCAAAAAAAAATAGTTCATCTCAACGGTGCAACCATGCCTCCTCGGGACAGAAGAGACCAGCTAAATTATTTATTACCTTCCAATTTGCCTTTTCATCCATTCAAAATTACAATTTAGTTTGAAATTTGTGTTTTTTTTTTAATTACGTGTGGTGTGCCTGAATGGTTTAGCTCGCCCTAAAGAAGTGAGTACTATGTTAAATAAATAGTGAGCACCACCTCCAGTGGGCCACATAAATGTATGCACTGGTGTCATTCACTCAAGTGCACTGTGATGAATTATTAGAAATAAAGTGGTGCGTCCTTCGGAATGCCCCAAAACCAAGCATAATAGGATTCTACCTGCATCGGTACATTTCACTTCATTAACCGCATCGCTAGCTCAATTATATATAAAATTTAACCTAGTGGTGCACCAATTCTAACCAACAGCATCGAAGTATACCTGAAAAATAACGCCTTGACATCAATGTTCAAACACACCACCATACTTTATAAAAAAACATACATGCATCAAATTAATCACTGTGGTATCATTTAACATTACACACTGCTATACTTCACTCAACTAACGACATTGCTAACATAACGATTTATAAAACATAGTGGTGCAACAATTATAATCTCGTGCACCAATACTATATACAAAAACACACTGGGACATATATTGCTCGATTTTTCATAGCGAGGCGTCTCATTGGATGCCTCGTTTCAGGTGCTCTATCCTTTACAATGTGGTGTGTCCTTTTGAACTCCTCGAAATAGATGCACATTGAGCTTCTACCTGCACTGACACATTTCACTTCATTAACTACAATGTTGTCTCAACATTATATGAAAATTTAACCTAGAGTTGAACCAACTTTAACCAACCGTACAGATGTGAACCTAACACATAACGCCCAAACACGTCAATGTTCAAATGCACCACCATACTTTATAAAAAAATACACGCATCAAATAAATCCCACCAGTGTCATTTAACATTACCCATTGGTACACTTAACTTAACTAAAGGCACCTCTAACATAACGATTTATAAAAATTAACATAGTGGTGCAACCATTGTAATCCAACACACTGGTACGGTATACATAAATGCACTGGGACATATATTTCCTAAATTTTCATAGTGGGGTGTCTCATTGAATGCATCATTTTCGGTGCTCTATCATTTACAATGCACCAAGAAACAAAATGTTGGTACTCCACTATCATGGTGGTGCAAGTTTGTTAATAGTAACCTATCGCGTCACTTTAACTATGATAATAAATATTAGTCTAGAGGTGCCCATCAGTCTACCAAATGCACTGGTGTCTTAAAGACAATGTCACCAGTTGACAACATGTTAGTTCTCTAGTAGACATGTCCCACCGGTGCATTCGGTTTAACAAAGGGAACTGTGGATTTGTGTGCTATAAATTTTAGCGTTGGAGTTCATCTATGTAACACACCCAACCCCTAAGTATCTTTTCTAGGGATGGGTTATCAAAATTTCGGTATACTTAACATCTCAAATCTTATATTTGAGGTCTTTATCCTCTTCTACTTACCCATAGACTTCTAATGGTTTTTACTCGGCTCAAATCTGAGCTTTGGGTTGAAAGTTATGGCTTCCCAAAAGTTCTTTGGGCATTCATTGGTTGAGACCCACGTAGCATCCATGGGAACCCATTATCGGGTTCTCTCCTCTCATAGGGAACATCCATTCATCACCTAAGCCAATGACGGACTCGGTATTCATCGAACATACTGACTGTATAGGGATTTGGCACTTCAGCGCTTCGGGAATTCAACGTTGAACGCCTCTTTACTATCTATGCGCAAGACCTCGTAAAGTCTCGAACTCCCAAAGTCTCGTAAACTTGTCATGTGGCTCCAACCTTTTGGGCCTTTTGGTCTCCTTACAATACTACACTCCAAATCCTTCAGAGTCCTAAAGTCTCAGACTCCCTGAGATCTAATCACTTCACCAACCATTTTTGCTAGGCGAGCACGTACCACGTACTTGCACGTAGAAGGGTCAGGGGTGACACTTGTCATGTTCCAATGGGTCTATAGGTTATGTGGTATGCACAAATCCAAGTGACATGTGCACGTCAAACTAGGGTCCAAGTCACCCTGGGTGATGTCATTTCACCATGTGACTTCAGACTGATGGCCTTCTAACATCCTCCAAATATCGCGATTGAGATTTGGCCACGTGGATCCATAGATCCACAAATAATGCTACTTCCCGACTTTGGCCTTTGGGAGTTTTGTGATGCAAACTCCTCTTTTCTCTTGAATTTGATCATCGTTGGGCTGACCTCGGCATAGATCTATCGGCCCGAGGGTGTCCACATTACCTCATAGATATATGCTTTATAAATTTCTCTCAAGGGTATCTTTACCATGCCACGGGGTTGTCGCCTCTGGAAACATTGTCACTCAACATGTGGGCTCTCATGTTCTCTTGACATGATACATGCATCCAAATGATCGAATGGTCAGGAGGGGTCCCAAAGGATTCTTAGATCCATGGTCCACATTACTTTGTATCTCCGGCCTTCGGGGGTTTTGATGTTACACGTATATTCTCTACTGAAGCGGTCAACCCCGGGTTGACTTCATTATAGATCATACGACTACGAGAGAACTTGAAGGATCCCCAGATCAACGGTCCTGGTCACTTCACGACTTTAGCCTTTAGGGGGTTTTGGCTTCACTACCACTCTATTCTCCTGAAGCAGGACTTCATCGAAGTACCATGCACGAGTCCCTCCTCCAGGATGATTGAATGGTAGGTGGGGCTCCTAACGATCTCCCCAAAACTTATGGATTTCCTGTACTTCACAACTTCATCATTTGGGGAGTTTGATGCTATAGCATCACTATTCTCCCTAAGTAGAACTTTGTCGAAGTATTCTCGTTGTAAATCCAATGGCTGAGGGGACCTCTAAACATTCTCGATTGGTGGCTCACGCTACTTCGTGATGGGGAGTTGGATCCCAGTTTAGTTGGTAAGATAGGTTCCTTTAACTGCTAGGAAAACAGCCCAACGTCAATCGACCTTACAGGTAACTGTGACTCTCGGTCACCTTCAGCCTATTTGTGACTATTTGGGTTGGAAATACTCCAAAGTCCTGAACTTTCGAAATTCTGAAACTAGAGGGAGTTAGCTCCCTTAGGATTAGCACAGAGTTCCTAGGTGTTGTTCATATGGGTCCTCCTGAACGGATATCATCCTCTCGTCTTCCAAACAAAGAGATCTCCCCTTTCAAGGCTTGAACCTCGCTATCCTTCCTGAAATTTATCATGAAATGGTTAAGGACTTGGGCATGAAATCTCGGTTGCACAGTAAGGAGTCTGAAAGAAGTATCCTCTTCATATGGATAGGGTCAGATTTACACGATATCTCTTATCTTTTCCGTCTTACAGGATTATGTCCCAAGAAGCCTTAAGGGCTAAGTTGGGGCATATAGACTATGAGTTAGAAGCATAAGTTCACAAGGATATGAATTCATACACATATCATGACCATTCCACACAAAGACCATTTATAGATACACATGCATATAAACCCATGCATTCATCCATTATTTCAGTTCAATACACAAAGTATGAAAACACTTATCAGAAACAGAAGACGTGATGCAACTATTGAAAGGGGTGCTCATTTCCACCCAACCATAGGCTCAGTCACTCCTAATGGATTTACCACTGGCCACTCCTGAGCTAGACCACGATGCTTTGAGATTGAATCTTTTCTTCCGTCTCAACGAAAGTTAGGGACGAAGGTTACTCTCCTTCTCCTGGCATAGAAATAGAAAGGGATGAAGGTTACTCTCCTTCTCCCAACTCGGTCATAGATAGGGATGAAGTTTACTCTTCTTCTCTCGACTCAGTCATATATAGGGATGAAGGTTACTCTCCTTCTCCCGTCTCAGTCTCTATTTCATGTGATCAGAACACACTCTTTTTCATAGTTCTTCCTCGAATTCGAGATCTTAGTGTTTCATCTCTGCACTCTTCGCAATTCTTCCTCTACCCACCATGCTTTTCTTTATTTCCTTCCTCAACAAGATTGTGTGTGGCCCGAATTCCCAATATGTGGCTAGGTCTAGAATCCTTACATATGGGTGCTCTGCCCCATCCCCTCATTAACTCTTGAGGATGTCTTCCCACCTACCAGCTTGACTGTAATTCATTCTTGGGTCAGAGAGTTTTATGATCCTGAGAAATTAAATCCAGCAAAGTACTAGTTTGGTGGGGTTTATCTCAACCATTCCAAGTTCCCCTCACCATCTCTTTCATAGCATCTATGGTCTCTCTTGGAAAACCCCTTTTCAACAGTCATGTAACACTTATCCATTTTCTATTAATAACACAAATTACATCCATTGACCTTTCATACAAAGGTTCATCAAGTCAACATTCACACATATCAAGTTTGTCATAGTCTCTTGGATGATATAGTTATATTTACAAACTCGGGGAAATAGGGGTGCTACAATTCCTTGCCCCTTAAAGGAACATCATCCTCGATGTTCTATATCTCAATGTGCTCTGTATATACAGACGTGAATAAAATTTATATGCATGTTTCATGGCATCCTCCATTTCCCACGTGGGCTCAACTGGGCCAAAGTGTTTCCACTACACCTTGACATTTGCAATGGTTATGTTCCTAAGTGAGGTTTCCTTCATGTCTAGTATGCATTGAGGTTCTAGCAGAAATTCTCCTTCTGGATCCACCTGAATCATAGACCAGTCAATTATATGATTATAATCATGTACATATTTCTTTAATAAGGAAACATGGAAAACATTATGTTCCTTCACTATGGGAAGGAGTGCTAGCCTATAGGCTACATGTCCCACTCTATCTAATATTTCAAAGGGTCCAAAATACCTGAGTGTTATCTTCGCACAAGCTCCCATTTTCAAGGAACTCTTCATGGGCATAACTATGAGATAGGCATGGTCTCCTGTCTTGAACTCTCTGGGATTTCTCTTTCTATCGGCGTAACTCTTCTGTCTATCCTGAGAAGTTTCATATTTTTCTTAATTTGAATCACTTGTTGTTCCATTTCTTTCAACATGTTGGGTCTGATTGTAATTCTATCCACTGGATTACTCCAGTTGATTGGAATCTTGCACTGTCTACCATAGAGGGCTTCAAAAGGGATCATCTTCAAGGACTCTTGATAACCATTGTTGTAGGAAAATTCTACCAATGGAAGTTAGTATTCCCACTTCTTAGGCTGATGCATTACATGCATCCTTAACATGTCTTCTAATATTTGGTTTAATCTATTTGTTTTTCCATCGGTTTTAGGGTGATAGGTTGTGCTAAACAACAATTTAGTCTCAAAACTAGCCACTAAAGACTTCCAAAATCTTGAAGTAAATTTTGTGTCCCTGTCAGATACAATCTCCCTAGGCATGCCATGCAGTCTGAATATCTCCTTCATGAATATGTTGGCAATATCTATTTCCTTGCAAGTTGACTTGACAGGAACGAAGTGAGCAGACTTTCTCAATTTCTCTACCACTACCATGATGGCATCGTTCTGCTTGGTCGATTTTGGTAATCCAGTGATGAAATCCATGGAAATGGTTTCTCGTTTCTATTATGGAATTGGTAGAGGTTGTAACAACCCCATTGGGTGCCCATGTTCTACCTTAACTTGTTGGCATTCTAGACACTTAGCTATATAGTCAGCTATGTCATTTTTCAATCCAGGCCAACAGAATTGTTTCCTAGTGGTCATGATCATTTTCTGATAACCTAGGTGACCAGTATATGATATATTTTGTAGTTCATCCATTATGAACCTCTTCAAGTCGTCACAACTTGGAATATACAATATGTTTATGTAGGTCAGCAGGCCTTCATCAAGCATCTGATACCCTTCATAATTTATCCTTGTGGGCTCTTGCTTTAGGTATGGCGTCACGGTCTTGAAGAATGCATTTGTTTATTTTTCACTCCTAACTCTCTCCCAGACATCCATTTCATAGGTTCTTACCACTGCCAGGTGAATACTTTTCACACTTCTATTAATTGCATCGGTTACCCTATTTTCTTTTCCTTCAATGTCTTTTATTTCAAAATCAAACTCACTAAGGAGATCCATCCACCTAGCTTGTCTAGCATTGAGCTTTGGTTGATCGAATAGGTGCCTCAAACTACAATGGTCTGTCATAAGTAAAAATATCCTACCTAGGAGGTAATGCCTCCACATTTTTAAGGCATGCACTATGGTAGCCAACTCTATATCATGGGTCACATAATTTATTTCATGCTCATTCAATTTTTTGGATTCGTAGAAAATTACACACCCTTTTTGCATAAGGACTCCTCTGAGTCCTTCCTTACATGCATCTGTACACACGAGGAATTCAATATTAGGGTATGCAATCTTCAACATAGGTGCATGGGTTAGAAGGTATTTCAGTTCTTGAAATATTTCTTCACATTTTGATGTCCAGGTGAACTTAACCCCCTTTTTCTGAAGGGTAGTGATTGGAAAATCGATCTTGTAAAATCCTTTTATGAATCTACTATAGTATCTTGCTAAGCACATAAGCCTTCTGATATCAGATACATCCTTTGGGGTAGGCCATTCCATGATAGATATGATCATTTCGGGGTATACTACCACTCCTTCTTCAGAAATGGCATGGCCTAAGTAATGGACTTGCTTCTGGAAAAATTCACACTTGTTAAAATTAGCATAGATTTGATGCTCTTTTAGTACTTGTAGCACTAATTTAAGATGTTATTCATGCTCCTCTATGTTCTTGGAGTAGATTTTGTTGGGTATGTGTTATATTCCTTGCATGAGTAGTAGTGTATGTGTTGGGCGCGCAAGGGGGTTAGAGGGGGGGCTCTAGGCCACCCCTTGAGGGGTGTAGGTGGGTGGAGCCCCTCGCGAGGGGGTCCGGGGTCAGTGCCCCTAGAAAAAAAAAACTCTACCTCAGGAAACGTGACACCTACCTTGAGAAACGTGTCATGTATTTAGGTGGTTTTTTTGGCACATGGTTTTTGTCGATGGTTTTCTATTTCCGGTTAAGGAATTAGGGTTTTGGACTAATCCAGGTCATTGGGTTAGGGTTTTGGATGTCGTTGGCTCCTATATGTATATTTTATTGTAAACAATGTAACACAATGAATGAATATAATATATCCTGGTATTCCCGGTTTGGGTTTCCAGGGGAAAAATCTCTGTGTAATGTTTGTATTTACCATTGTATCTTTTATGTTCTTTTCTAAATATCTGTTTACAGTAGACATTGTACAAGGTTAGAATTTCTAGATTAGGATATCATCAACGAAAACCAGTACAAATATGTCCAGGAATTTGTTGAGTACATTATTCATCAAGCACATAAAAGTGGCGGGGAATTGGTTAATCCAAATGGAACCACCACAAATTCATAGTGACCATACCTTGTCCTGAAAGATGTTTTGTGGGTGTATTCATCCTTGATTTGAACTTGATGTTATCCAGACCTTAATTCAATCTTTGAGAAAATGGAAGCACCCCCTAGTTGGTCGAACAAGTAATTGATTCTTGGTAAGGGATACTTGTTCTTTATTGTTGTCTTATTGGGTTTTCTATAGTCCATGCATAGTCGAAGTGTTCCATCTTTATTTTTCACAAACAATATTGGTGCTCCCCATGGAGACACACTAGGCCAGATGTAGCCTTTTTCCATCATCTCCTTTAGTTGTATCTTTATCTCAATTAGATCTGGGGTACCCATCCTATAGGGCGTTCTAGACACTGGCATTGCTCCTGCTGCATGTTCTACCGAGAATTCAATGTCTATTCTCGGAGGTAGACCCAATACCTCTTATGGAAACACATATTTATACTCTCTTAATATGGGGTCATCCTTTAGTTTTGGTTTTTCATCATCAACATATTTCAACACTTGTATTTCATATAGGGGACATCCCTTTCTACAACACTTTTTCATTTGAAGGGATAATATTCGTCTCACTAAGACATGCTTCTGAATCCCATCAAAATATTTTTTCAGATAGATATTTCTCCTTGAAGTATTCCTCAAATTGTTTCCATGATAAATCCTTCTCATGGATTCCTTTCACATTCCTAAGGTACCAAATGGAATACTTTCCACTCTAGTTGAAGATGGTTATTCAAGCCTTCAAGTTTTCATAGTAGTCATGGACTCTTAAGTACTTCTTTAAACTAAGTAGCCAAGCTTCTTCCTCTTCCCCTTTATTAATATCTCCATCGAAAGAGGGTGGTATGGCTTTCTTGAACTCTTCACGGTCACGACCTTTAGAATGCTTTCGCTTCTTTCCTTTCTTTTGAGAATGTGAGCCAGTTTTTCTACTAGAAGATCCCTTGGAGTTGCCAATTTCCTTTCTAGAGGAATCTCCCAATGAGTATCCCCTGCCTCTAGGTTGGGCCTTCCTCAAGGTACTTCTCCCACTGTAGCCACTTATGTGACCACGTTTTCATATTTCAGGTGGACTTTGAATTCTCTGCGTATGTCATTGGTCCGCATGACTAGTTGTGGGTCCATGTTGTAGCTTCCTATGTATTTCGGATAAGATCTGCAACAAGACTGCATTAATTTTCATTTGTTTTTATTGCTCCTTTATAAATCTCTCGTTGTTGGCCTTGCAACTCTGTAATTTGGCCATGACGCTCCTTACAGTGTCAGCCAGATCCTGAGGGGTTTCCACTGCCCTCCTTTCATCAAATTATTTGTCTCTATCATGGGAGCCATACTCCACTTCATGGCACATCGCCATCTTTTATACTTGGAGTTTCATGTGATTTACTGACTGCTTGAGTGATGACAAAACACTTACTGTTAGCCAATAGTATATTAGTTTATGAACAACACACAGTTCATATTTCTTAAATACACACACACAAGCAAGTTTCATTATTTCCTTCAGTAAAAGTTTAACCAGACTCTTTTAGGAAAGAGGTAAGATAGGGTGTCACCCTTAAATTACTTTAAAATATGTTTTTTACGCAACTCGTACATGAGCCCAAGCAGGACAAGTGTTGTAACCATGCTCTGATACTAATTTGTAACACACCCGACCCCTGGGTATCTTTTCTAAGGATGGGGCATCAAAATTCCAGTCTACTTAACATCTCAAATCCTTTTTCTGAGGTATTTATTCTCTTCTACTTATCCGTAGTGTTCTAATGGTTGCTACCCAGCTCAAATTAGAGATTTGGGTTGCAAGTTATGTCTTCCCAAAAGTTCTTCAGGAATTCATTGGTTGTGACCCATGTAGCATCCAAAGGAACCCATTACTAGGTTCTCTCCTCTCGCAGCGAACATCCATTCATCACCTAAGCCAATGACAGACACCATATTTAGCAAACATACTAAGTGTAGAGGGATTTGACACTTAGGTGTTGAACCCCTCTTTACTGTCTACGCACGAGACCTCTCGAAGTCCCTAAGTCCCATAAACTTGCCACGTGTATTTGAGATTTCGAGCCTTTTGGTCTCTTTACAATACTACACTCCAAATCCTCTAGAGTCTCGAAGTCCCAGACTCTCTTAGTTTTGATCACTTCACCAACCATTTTGGCTAGGCGGGAACGTACCATGGAATGACATGTAGAAGGGCCAAGGGTGACACTTTTCATGTTCCAATGGGTATATAGGTCATGTGGTACACATGAATCCAAGTGACATGTGGCACGTCAAACTGAGGTCCACGTCACCCTGGGTAATGTCACCGCACCACGTCACTTTAGACTGACAACCTTCTAACATCTTCCAAATCCCATGGTTGATGTCCATCCATGTGGATTGATACATCCACGGCTAACGTTACTTCGTGAATTCAGCCTTCAGGAGTTTTGTGATGAAAACTCCTCTTTTCTCCTAAATTTGGTCAGCATCGGGCTTACCTCAGCATAGATCTATCAGTCTGAGGGTGTCCATATTACCTAAAATATCTACATCTCGTAACATCTGTTCAAGGGTACCTTTACCATGCCACGGGGTCGCCTCCCTTGGAAACATAATCTCTCAACACGTGGGCTCCCATGTACTCTTGACATGATACATGTGTCCCCATGATCGAATGGTTAGGAGGGTTCCAGAAGGATCCTTAGATCCACGGTCCACATTACTTCGTATCTCCGGCCTTTGGGGGTTTTGACGTTACACATATTTTTTCTCATGAAGCAATCAACGCCGGTTCGACTTCATCATAGATCAGACGGCTAGGAGAGAACTCGAAGGACCCCCAGATCAAAGTTCCTGGTCACTTCGCAGTGGGTTTTGGCTTCATTGCCACTCTATTATCCCGAAGAAAGAATTTTTTGAAGTACCATGTGTGGGTCCCTCCTCTGGGATGATCATATGGTAGGCATGGCTCCTAACGATCTCCCCCAAATCTACATCTTTCCTGTAGTTCGCAACTTCGGATTTCAGGGATTTTGATGCTATAGCATCACTATTCTCCTGAAGCAGAACTTCACCAAAGTATTCTCATTGTAAATCCAATGGTCGAGGGGACCTCCAAAAATTCTTGATCGGTGGCTCGTGCTACTTCACGATGGGGATTTGGATCTCGTTATAGTCGGTAAGATAGGTTCCTCTAACCACTAGGGAAATTGCCCAATGTCGGTCAACCTTATAGGTAACCGTGACTCTCGGTCACCTTCGGCCTGTTTGTGACTATCTGGGCCGACAATACTCCGAAGTCCCAAAATTCCAAAGTTCTAAAACTAGAGGGACTTAGCTCCCTTAGGCTTAGCACAGGGTTACTGGTTGTTGGTCATATGGGTCCTTCCGAACGAATCTCATTTGCTCAACTTCCAAATGAAGAGATCTCCCCTTTCAAGGTTTGAACCTTTCTATCCTTCCTGAACTTTATCATAAAATGGTTAAGGACTTGGGCATGAAATCCCATTCGCACAGCAAGGAGTCTGAAAGAGGTATCCTCTTCAGACGGGTAGGGTAAGATTGACACGATATCTCCTATCTCGGTTGTATTATAGGATTATGTCCCAAGAAGCCTCAAGTTCTAAGTTAGGGCATACAGACCATCAGTCAGAAGCATAATATCACAAGGAGATGAATGCATACACATATCGTGACCATTCCACATATAAACCATTTATAGATACACATACATATAAACCCATGCATTCATCCATTTTTTAAGTTCAATACACAAATTATGAAAACACTTATCAGAACCAGAAGACGTGATGTGACTGCTGAAAGGGGTGCTTGTTTCCACCCAACCATAGGCTCAGTCACTACTAACGGATTTATCATTGGCCACCCTCCAGCTAGACCATGATGCTTTGAGATTGAATCATTCCTTCCGGCTCAACGAAAGTTATGGACAAAGGTTACTCTCCTTCTCCCGGCATAGAAATAGATAGGGACGAAGGTTACTCTCATTCTCTTGACTCATTCATAGATAGGGATGAAGTTTACTCTCCTTCTCCCGACTTAGTCATAGATAGGGATGCACGTTAATCTCCTTCTCTCGGCTCAGTCTCTATTTCCTGCGATCAGAACACACTCTTGTTCACAGTTCTCCCTCGAAACTGAGAGCTTAATCTCTCGTTTCTACACACTTCGCAAGTCTTCCTCTTCCCACCATGCTTTCCTTTCTTTCCATCGTCAGCAAGATTGCATGTGGCCCGAACTCCCAGTCCGTGGTCAAGTATGGAAGCCTTACAAATAAGTGCTCTGCCCCATCCCCTCATTAACTATTGAGGAGTTCTTCTCACCTACCATCCTGATTGTAATTCATTTCGGGGTCAAAGAGTTGTTCTGATCCTGAGCAATTAAGTCCATCAAAGTACTGGTTTGGTGGGGTTTATCTCAACAATTCTAGGTTCCCCTCACCATCTCTTTCATAGCATCCGAGGTCTCTCTAGGAAAACCCATTTTTCAATAGTCATGCAACACTTATCCATTTTCTATTAATAACACAAATTACATTCATTGGCCTTTCATACAAAGGTTCATCAAGTCAACATTCACACATATCAAGTTTTCCATAGTCTCTTGGACGATATAGTTATATTTACAAACTGGGGGAAACATGGGTGTTACAATATTTATTAATGAGATGAACCAGTGTTGTTAAAAGAACTTTTTCTGTGTAGATATTCCTATTGGATGCACCGCTTAGTGGTGTTTTTGTTTTGATATAGTGCACTATTAATGGGGTGTATGTACAATTGGCGGTGCATCGGTTAATTTTTAAAAAAATTGCAAAAACATATATATATATGTGTGTGTGTGTGTGTGTGTGTGTGTGTGTGTGTGTGTGTGTGTGTGTGTAAAAATACACATTATTTATATATGTATTTCTTATATAATTTCAATTTATTTTGTCTTAATATATGTTCCTAACTATATTTGTGTGTGAATCAAAGACTATGACAATGAGAGCAGGAGGAGACAGGGTGACAAAAAGTCGAGACGTACACATTTGCGCATGAGTGTGAGGCCAGAGAGAGGGATAAGGAGGCTTACCCTCAGCCTATTTCACAACTTACACATCACCTTTTGATGGATATTGGCCTCTTAAAGTTTTATCAGGAGGGTATATCCCTTAGGGGTAACTCTTCATTATTACAGCAATTGATCCATCATTGGGATCATGCGAGATAGGGGTTGAGGATCAGTCTCGATATGTGGTATCATCCCATGGAGGAGCATGTCTATTTCATCATTGGGTTGTCTAGGAGGAGGGTGTATTTACCCCATTTCCCTGCGCTACAATCCAGTGTTGCAATAGAGACCCAACTGGCATATGTGCAAAGATATGTCAGTTTGGATATTCCTTCGACTTCGGAGTTCCATGTTAAAGTTGGTCAGTTGTGGATAGGTGTATTTGATAGAGAGGACATTAGGTGCTTGTGTTATATTCTCTTGTCAGCCACAATACAACTCTGATTGTAAATGCATTAGTTTCTCTATGTTTTATTAGGTAGATAGTTTATTTTGGTAACCCCAATAGATTAGGTGGGAAAATGTTGTTTTGAGAAAGTTTTATCATGCATTATATCAATGTCACTATGTTTAGTCTAGAACAATATTCTTCTCATTCACCTATGAGTTGTATACACTATTTTTTTAGAGGGTTCATCCCACTCAGTCAGTGGTACCCCCCTTTCTTTCTAGGCCTATGTTTGATTCTCGTATGTGCATGTGGGGGCAGTTGATGCCCAAGAGGGGCTATTCCAAGTTTCTAATTACTCTAGTGGGAAGGGTGGTAATTGATTTATTGTCTAGCGAGTATGATAATGTCCTCGATATTGTAGAGTACCCATATGTAGGGATATATTGGAGAGGATGTCCAAACATCTAATTTACAATAGAGGAGCCACCAGATGAGAGAGGTAATATTATCATTTTGTTTTGATCAATATATTTTCATATTTTTATGTATTATTTAATGCACATGTAATTTATTGTAACATTTTATTTCAATTATCTTATAATTATTATCTATTATTTTGTAGATATTCATTGTATGCTAGGGATGTGCCTCCCCAAGATTAGAATGAGGTGATGGAGGAGGTAGAGGAGCATCCTCCAATAGTACAGAGACCCCACATGCCATGAAAGTTAGACATAAGAGTTAAAATAGAGGTGGTGGATGAGTTATATCGTGTCATGACTAGTAACGGAGTGGTACCTATACCCCCCTAGAGACATATTAAAGGTAGAGGATATCTCTACTACACGGAGGCATTTTCTTCATGACATGATGATGTTGATGCATCATATTGTTGGTGTCATCAACTGCATCGATACATTGAGGGCCGGTGCTCATGATCACACTACATCTAGCTCATCAGCAGATCCATCAAAATCCTCTACTCCACCACATGGTCCTCCTCCTCCTCCTCCTGATTCTCCTCCACATGAGTTAGTTACAGCACCTATCGATCGTCCATCCTCCTCCTCCTCATGTTTCCCCTCCACATGTGTCTGAACCTATGTCTGCATTTGATCCTCCTCCTCCCCCTCTTCCTCCGCTTGTGTCACCATCCATCAATAATTGCATTTCTCCTAGTCCACATGTGTCATCATCTATTGATCCCCCTCTTCCTTCTCTTCCTCTTCTTCCTCCACATGTGTCACAAGCTTCTGATGCTTTAGACACTATGACGACATCAGGTATTGTTGATGCACATATTAATGATATTGATATAGAGACACTTGATAATGCACTTATGCCAACATTTGTTTCTGATATAGTTGTTCTTGATAGAGGCTCTACCTATGGTAGTAGAGACACTGATGCACCTGGCTCTGGTGGTGGACCTATCTAGTAGTGGTATTGATTGACATTATACTGATTAATTTATATTTGATCGGAGATATATATATGACATGTTTATTGCAGATTTTGTTGAGATGTATGTTTGACATGTATACCCATATGGATACCGCTCATGTATATTATCTTTTTCATATAATGTTGTGGTTTTTGTTGTTGTTGTTGTTGTTGTTGTTGTTGTTGTTTTATAATATGTAATATGAGTATGCTAATAACGAACATTGTTAATGATTTCTTTGTTTTTAAGTGAAAGTTGTTATGTATCACTCATTTAAATGTATAGTTGCCATATAATGTTTAACTTTACTTTTATGAAAGCGTTTAATTTGGATTGTGATTGCAAAAAGTTATAACCTTTAATGCCATATAATGTTTAATTGTTGTTCAAGATGAATTGCTTGTTGTCCAACAAGATACAATATGTTGATTAAATGTATTTAGAAAGAAAAATACCTAAATATGATGAGTGAAATGATTGTCATTTCATTATTTATGTATTTTTTATATATTATAATAATATCATTATAACATAATTATTCACTAATAATAATGTTTATGATGTAATAATAATGTCAGTTTTTTAGTTATTATTATTGAAATATTACAAGACAAAGTTATAATATAATTGTTTACTAAAATAACAATGATTATATTTTATTAATATTTAATTTTTCCAAAAAATTTATTAATTTATATTATCCAACTATTATAATATATGAAATGTATTCAATTTAATTTAAAATAATAAATATAGAGAATAATAATACATTTTGATCTATACACTTTCGATGAAATGGTTTCACGGTGTTTTACTCTAAGACTTTATGAATCTTTTATTAAAAAGTAATATTACCCAACATTTTATAATTAGTATTTTAAGAATTAGTAAAATTGACAAAGTATTCTATACTTTTTGATAAGTATGGATCATTAAAATTTTCTTTAATTCTAACTAGGCTCTAGAAAAAGAGCCTTTTAGAATTTCCATTTCTTTCCTATATTGACACTTGTTTCAAGGAGAATACGAAAAGAATTATTAATATAAGTTTATATGATTATAAAACTAAAGGATGGAGTGGAATAGGTGAAGGCCATGATAGTTGCACTAATTAAGGTGGGGAATGCCATCAAAGTTGGTAATGCCAAGTACACCACAAGTATTGTAGATGTTGCATGAAGTTATTTTGTTGGAATTTTTCTTAGAACTTCCATCAATATATTTATTTGAATTTTGATTTTCTCAAACAAACAAAAAAAATTGAGGTTTGAATATTTTTTAATATATTCATTTTTCATTAAATAAAATATGATTTAAAAAATATATTTTCTATTGTATGCCACCAACTTTGTGATATCTCAATTAATGCTTAGTAATTCAAAGGTTAACATAAACATATTTTAAAACAATACAACATAAATTTGATATAATAAACAATAAATATGACACTGAAAAATATATCAAAACCAAATATTATCTGTGTACATCTATTTAATGTATTTTCAATATGGTGGTTGTAAATGGTTGTTATCTTTTCATATCCAACATAATTATAAAATGAAGGGAAAAAAACATAATTTTCCATTATATATACCCATAATAAAATGACACATCCACAACATAAATGTCCAAACAAATCATATATATGAAATTAGTCTTCATTTCCATCACCCTAATTATCTTCCTTGCTTAGCATTGTAACATTGTTGTTCTTAAACAGATGTTCAGATCTTAGATCATGTCTCAATATGAACCACCAATCCCCATCCAACACATATGGGTAAAAAAAACACTTGGTTGCAATGTTTTGGGAAAACATAAGGCTCCTTACTTTCAACCCACATTATTCTAGAGTTAATGCATATTATCCCACTAACACAATCTTCCTTTACATTTCTCCAGTCGAAGGTATCCCACCACTTGCAAAAACAAATAACACATTGAAACGATAAGAATTCCACTTGCATGATCACTTGTATCTTTACAATGTAACCTAACTTCCCCTCTATAAGGTTTTCATCATGGTGGCTAGCACGACTAGATTGGTCGAATGCAACCTCCACTCCACAATATTGTGTGATGTGGACTTCATCATCATACTCAATGTGAAAATGATGTCCATATGCCCACATAGATGGGAATAAATGCACCTGTGTAAAATTGCAAACAAAGGGTTGTGTCATCATCTCCTTTAGTTGTAGCTTTAGCTCAATTAGCTATGGTGTACTCATCCTATAGGGCATTCTAGACACTAGCATTGCTTGTGCTGCATGTTCTATCGAGAAGTCAATGTCTATTCTCGGAGGTAGACCTGGTACCTCTTCTAGAAACACGTCTTTATACTCCCTTAATATGGGGTGGTCCTCTAGGTTTAGTTTGTCATCATCAACATATTCCAACACCTGTATTGCATATAGGGGACATCCCTTTCTGCAATACTTTTTCATTTGAAAGGATAATATTCATCTCACTGAGACATGTTTTTGAATCCCTTGGAGGGTTAATTTTCTCCCTTCTTCATTTACACATTCTAAAGTTTTATAGTAATAGTCCAACTTAGTTTTATAAGAATCTAACCAGTCCATACCAATCAATAGGTCATAAGACCATAGGGGAAGTATGTTAAGGGTCGCTTGGGTGGGCAATCTATCCATAATAAATTGGCAAGCTGGTATGACCTCTGCTACTTTCCTTTTGGTTCCAGTGGCTAGTTGTACTAATCATGGATTAACATGTCTAACTGGTTGTAGTTTACACTTATCAACAATATGAGGGGCCACATAACTCAAATTATAACCAGGGTCAATTAAAATAGAAACTATATGGTTGGCGATCATACCTTCCATCTCCACCACTGAGACTTGGTGATCAACTTGTTTATTATCCAAGGCTGCATAAATTTGTGGCATGCTCCTAGACACATCATTGATTTTGGTAGCTTCTTGGATGTTGTATACTTTCCTATTGTTCTGTTGTCTATGTGGGAAATCTCTCAATATATGTTCTTCTCCACAACCCCAACATTTCAAGGGTTCTCGCTTTGGGTTATCAGTCTTTCCCGAGGTTGCTCCAAAAGGTTTATTTCCACTCTGGGAGGGGAAATTATACTAATACACACTTTTAGTAGGAAGGATCATCCTAGATTTCTTCCCATAGTTCTTAAATCTTAAGGATTTAAACCCCTTCTTCTTGAATCTCAAACTACTCTTCTTCTTCCAGTCCTCACAAGGTTCTTTCTCACTCTTGAATTGTTCATAACAATACATTTTCTTTTGGAGAGTATATTCTAAGGTGTTCGGTTCGTCAAACTCAATCCTATTCTGGTAGGACTGAGGTAACCCACTACAAAATTATTGTACTTTTACCTTTTCATCCTTTATGTAGGGTACATACCTTATCATCTCAAGGAACGTATTGATATATTCCTCTATGGTGAGTTTTCCCAGCTTGAGTTCATAGAACTCTTTAGTCTTCCCGTCAAAATATTTTTTCAGACAGATATTTCTCCTTGAAGTATTCCTCAAACTATTTCCATGATAAATCCTTCTCATGGATTCCTTTCACATTCCTAAGGTCTTCCCACGAAATGGAAGCCTTTCCATTCAGGTTGAAGATGGTTATTCGAGCTTCAAGTTTTCATAGTAGTCATGGACTCTGAAGTACTTCTTTAAACTAAGAAACCAAGATTCTTCCTCTTCCCCTTTCTTAATCTCTCCATCGAAAGAGGGTGGTATGAATTTCTTGAACTCCTCAGGGTCACAACCTTTAGAATGCTTTCGCTTCTTTCCTTTCTTATGTGAGCCAGTTTTTCTACTAGAAGATCCCTCGGAGTTTCCAATTTCCTTTCCAGAGGAATCTCCCGATGAGTGTCCCCTGCCTCTAGGTTGGGAATTCCTTGAGGTACTTCTCCCAATGTGGCCACTTATGGGACCATGTTTTCATATTTCAGGTGGAATTCGATTTCTCTTCGTATGTTGTCGGTCCACATGACTGGTTGTGGGTCCATGCTATAACTACCTCTGTATGTTGGATAAGCTCTGCAGCAAGACTACATTAATTTCTATTTTTTTTTCTTGCTCCTTTATCAATCTCTCGTTGTCGGCCTTGCAACTCTATAATTCGGCCATGAGGCTCCTTACAGTGTCATCCATATCTGGAGGGGTTTCCATTTCCCTCCTTTCATCAAATTATTTGTCTCTATCATGGGAGCCATCTTCCACTTCATGGTACATGACCATCTTTTATACTTGGAGTTTCCCACGATTTACTGACTGCTTGAGTGCTGAAAAAACACTTATTGTTAGCCAACAGTATATTAGTTTACGAACAACACACAGTTCATATTTATTAAATACACACACACTAGAAATTTTCATTATTTCCTTCAGTAAAAGTTTAACCAGACTCTTTTAGGAAAGAGGTAAGACAAGGTGTCACCCTTAAATTACTTTAAAAATATGGTTTTTACGCAACTCGTACATGATCCCAAGTAGGACAAGTGTTGTAACCATGCTCTAATACCAATTTGTAACACACCCAACCCCTTAGTATCTTTTCTAGGGATGGGGCATCAAAATTTTGGTCTACTTAACATCTCAAATCCTTTGTCTAAGGTCTTTATGCTCTTCTACTTACCCGTAGTGTTCTAATGGTTGTTGCCTGGCTCAAATTAGAGCTTTGGGTTGCAAGTTATGTCTTCCCAAAAGTTCTTCAGGAATTCATTGGTTGAGACCCATGTAGCATCCATGGAAACCTATTACCAGGTTCTATCCTCTTGCAAGGAACATCCATTCATCACCTAAGCCAATGATGGACACGGTATTCAACAAACATACTGAGTGTAGAGGGATTTGGCACTTCGGTGCTTCGGCATTGAACGCCTCTTTACTGTCTATGCATGAGACTTCTCGAAGTCCTGAAGTCCCATAAGCTTGCCATGTGTCTCCAAGATTTTGGGCTTGAGGTCTCTTTACAATACTACACTCTAAATCCTCCAAAGTCCTAATGTCCCAATCTCCTGGAGTTTCGGTCACTTCACCAACCATTTTTGTTAGGCAGCCAAATACCATAGACTGACACATAGAAGGTCCAAAGGTGACACTTGTCACGTTCCAATGGGTCTATAGGTTATGTGGTACACATGAATCCAAGTGACATGTGGCACATCAAACTGGGGTCCACATCACCCTGGGTGATGTCACTTTACAATGTCACTTCAGACTGGTAGCCTTCTAACATCCTCCAAATCCCATGGTTGAGATGCAGCCACGTGGATCTATACATCCACGGCTAACATTACTTCGCGATTTTATCCTTAGGGAGTTTTGTGATGCAAACTCCTCTTTTCTCCTGAAGTTCGTCAGCATCGAGCTTACCTTGGCATAGATCTATCAGTCTAAGGGTTTCCATGTTACCTCAAATATCTACAGCTCATAACTTCCACTCAAGGGTACATTTACCATGCCACGGGGTCACCTCCCCTGGAAACGTCATCACTCAACACGTGGGCTCCCACGTACTCTCGACGTGATACATGCATCCCCATGATCGAATGGTTAGGAGGGGTCCCAAAGGATCCTTAGATCCATGGTCCACATTACTTCATAGCTTCGGCCTTTGAGGGTTTTGATGTTACACATATTTTTTCTCTTGAAGCAATCAATGTCAGGTTGACTTCATCGTAGATCAAACGGCTACAAGAGAACCCGAAGGATCCCTAGATCAAAGGTCTTGGTCACTTTGCAACTCCGGCCTTCGGGGGATTTTGGCTTCACTGCCACTCTATTCTCCTGAAGCAGGAATTTTTTGAAGTACCATGCATGGGTCCCTCCTCCGAGATGACCGGACAGTAGGCGGGGCTCCTAACGATATCCCCCAAATATACGACTTTCCTATACTTCACAACTTTGGCTTTCAAGTATTTTGATGTTATAGGATCACTATTCTCCTGAAAAAGAACTTCGTCGAAGTATTCTCATTGTAAATACAATGGCTGAAGGGACCTCCAAACATTCTCGATCGGTGGCTCGTGCTACTACGCGATGGCGATTTGCATCTCGGTTTAGTTGGTAAGATAGGTTCCTCTAACCACAAGGGAAACCGCCCAACGTTGGTCAACCTTACAGGTAATCATGATTTTCAGTCACCTTTGGCCTGTTTGTGACTATATGGGATGACAATACTCCGAAGTCCCAAACTTTTGAAGTTCTAAAACTAGAGGAACTTAGCTCCCTTAGGCTTAGCACAGGGTTCTTGGGTGTTGGTCATATGGGTCCTCCCGAATGGATCTCATCTTCTCGTCTTCCAAACAAAGAGATCTCCCCTTTCCAGGCTTGAACCTTGCTATCCTTCCTGAAATTTATCATGAAATGGTTAAGGACTTGGGCATGAAATCTCGGTCGCACAGCAAGGACTCTGAAAAAGGTATCCTCTTTAAACGGACAGGGTCAAATTGACATCATATCTCCTATCTCGACCGTACTATAGGATTATGTCCCAATATTCCTCAAGGGATAATTCGGGGCATACAGACTATCAGTCAGAAGCATAAGTTCACAAGAAGATGAATGCATACACATATCATGACCATTCCACACAGAAACCATTTATAGATACACATACATATAAACCCATGCATTCATCCATTATTTTAGTTCAATACACAAAATATGAAAACACTTATCAGAACTAGAAGACGTGATGTGACTGCTGAAAGGGGTGCTCATTTTCACCCAACCATAGGCTCAGTGACTACTAATGGATTTACCATTGGCCACCCCCGAGCTAGAATACGATGCTTTGAGATTGAATCTTTCCTTCTGACTCAAAAAAAGTTAGGGATGAAGATTACTCTCCTTCTCCCAGCACAGAAATAGACAGGGATGAAGGTTACTCTCATTTTCCTGACTCAGTCATAGATAGGGATGAATTTTACTCTCCTTCTCTAAACTCAGTCATAGATAGGTACGAAGGTTACTCTCCTTCTCT
>ML788316.1:75043-85837 GCA_009831015.1 Picea engelmannii
GATATTGGCCTCCTAAAGTTTTATCGGGAGGGTATATCCCTTAGGGGTAACTCTGCATTGTTACAGCAGTTGATTCGTCATTGGGATCATGCGAGATAGGGGTTGAGGATCAGTCTCGATATGTGGTATAATCCCATGGAGGAGGATGTCTATTTCATCATTGGTTTGTCTAGGAGGAGGGTGTATTTACCCCATTTCCCTGCGCTATGAACCACTATTGCAAGAAAGACCCAACTGGAATATGTGCAGAGATATGTTACTTTAGATATTCCTTCGGCTTTGGAGTTTCATGTTAAAGGTGGTCAGTTGTGGATAGGTGCATTTGATAGAGAGGACATTAGGTGCTTGTGTTATATTCTCTTGTCACTGTCACAATAAAACTCTGATGGGAAATTCATTAGTTTCTCTATGTTTTATTATGTAGATAGTTTATTGTCGTAGCAACAATTGATTAGGTGGGAAAATGTTGTTTTGAGAAAGTTGTATCATGCATTATATCAATGTCACTATGTTTTGTCTAGAACATTATTCTTCTCATTCGCCTATGAGTTGTATACACTATTTTTTTAGAGGGTTCATTCCACTCGACCAGTGGTACCCCCCTTTCCTTCTAGGCCTATGTTTGATGCTTGTATGTGCATGTGAGGGCAGTTGATGCCCAAGATGGGATAGTCCAAGTTTCTCATTACTCTGGTGGGAAGGGTGGTAATTGATTTATTCTCTAGAGAGTATGATAATGTCCTCGATATTGTAGAGTACCCATATGCAGGGATATATTGGAGAGGATGTCCAAACATCTGATTTACAATAGAGGAGCCACCAGATGAGAGAGGTAATATTATCATTGTTTTTTATCAATATATTTTCATATTTTTATGTATTATTTAATGCACGTGTAACTTATTGTAACATTTTATTTCAATTATCTTATAAGTATTATCTATTATTTTGTAGATATTGGCATGTATGCTAGGGATGTGCCTCCCCAACATGAGAATGGGGTGATGGAGGAAGCAAGGGAGAATCCTCCAATAGTACAAAGACCCCACATGCCACGCAAGTTGGATATAAGAGTTCAAATAGAGGTGGTGGATTAGTTATATCGTGTCATGACTAGTCACGGAGTGGTACCTATACCCCCTAGAGACAAATTACAGGTAGAGGATCTCTCTACTAAACAGAGGAATTTTCTTCATGAGATGATGATGTTGATGCATCATATTTTTGGTGTCATCAACTGCATCAATACATTGAGGGCTAGTGCTCATGATCACACTACATCTATCTCATCGGAAAATCCATCCACATCCTCTACTCCACCACATGGTCCTCCTCCTCCTCCTCTTGATTCTCCTCCACATGAGTCAGTTGCAGCATCTATCGATCATCCATCCTCCTCCTCCTCATGTTTCCCCTCCACATGTGTCTGAACCTATATCCACATTTGATCCTCCTCCTCCCCCTCCTCCCCCTCTTCCTCTGCTTGTGTCACCATCCGTTAATAATTGTATTTCTCCTAGTCCACATGTGTCATCATCTATTGATCCCCCTCTTCCTCCTCTTCCTCCTCTTCCTCTACATGTGTCACAAGATTATGATTCTTTAGACACTATGACCACATTGGGTATTGTTAATGCACATATTCATGATATTGATATAGAGACACTTGATAGTGCACTTATTCCAACATTTGTTTCTGATATAGTTGTTCTTGATAGAGGCTCCACCTATGGTAGTAGAGACAATTATGCACCTGGATCTGGTGGTGGACCTATCTAGTAGTGGTATTGATTGACATTATACTGATTATTTTATATTTGATCGGAGATATATATATATATATATATATATATATATATGACATGTTTATTGCAGATTTTGTTGAGATGTATGTTTGACATGTATACTCATATGTATATCACCCATGTATATTATGTTTTTCATATAATGTTGTGGTTTTTGTTGTTGTTGTTGTTGTTGTTGTTTTATAAAATGTAATATGAGTATGATAATAACGAACATTGTTAATGATTTCTTTGTTTTTAAGTGAAATTTGTTATGTATCACTCATTTAAATTTATAGTTGTCATATATTGTTTAACTTTAATTTTATGAAAGCGTTTAATTTGGATTGTGATTGCAAAAAGTTATAACCTTTAATGCCATATAATGTTTAATTGTTGTTCAAGATGAATTGATTGTTGTCCAACAAGATACAATATGTTGATTAAATGTGTTTAGAAACAAAAATACTTAAATATGATGAGTGAAATGATTGTCATTTCATTATTTATGTATTTTTTATATATTATAATAATATCATTATAACATAATTATTCACTAATAATGTTGATGATGAAATAATAATGTCATTTTTTTAGTTTTTATTATTGAAATATTACAAGACAAAGTTATAATATAATTGTTTACTAAAATAACAATGATTATATTTTATTAATATTTAATTTTTCCAAAAATTTTATTAATTTATATTATCCAACTATTATAATAGATGAAATGTATTCAAATTAAATTAAAATAATAAATATAGAGAATAATAATACATTTTGATCGATACACTTTCGATGAAATGGTTTCACAATGTTTTACTCTAATACAGAGTTTATGAATCTTTTATTAAAAAATCATTTACCCAACATTTTATAATTAGTATTTTAAGAATTAGTAAAATTGACAAAGGATTCTATACTTTTCGATAAGTATGGATCATTAAAATTTTCTTTAATACTAACTAGGCTCTAGAAAAAGAGCCTTTTAGAATTTCCATTTCCTTCCTATATTGACACTTGTTTCAAGGAGAATACAAAAAGAATTATTAATATAAGTTTATATGATTATAAAACTAAAGGATGGCGTGGAATAGTTGAAGGCCATGATAGTTGCACTAGTTAAGGTGGGGAATGCCATCAAAGTTGGTAATGCCAAGTACACCACAAGTATTGTAGATGTTGCATGAAGTTATTTTGTTGGAATTTTCCTTAGAAGTTCCATTAAAGTAAGTATATATTTATTTGAATTTTGATTTTCTCAAACAACAAAAAAATTTAGGTTTGAATATTTTTTAATATATTCATTTTTCGTTAAATAAAATATATTCTCTATTGTACGCCACCAACTTTGTGATATCTCAATTAATGCTTAGTAATTCAAAGGTTAACATAAACATATTTTAAAACAATACAACATAAATTTGATATAATAAACAATAAATATGACACTGAAAAATATATCAAAACCAAATCTTATGTGTGTACATCTATTTAATGTATTTTCAATATGGTGGTTGTAAATGGTTGTTAGCTTTTCATATCCAACATAATTATAAATTGAAGGGAAAAAAACATAATTTTCCATTATAGATACCCATAATAAAATGACATCCACAACATAAATGTCCAAACAAATCATATATACGAAATTAGTCTCCATTTCCATCACTCTAATTATCTTCCTTGCTTAGCATTGTAACATTGTTGTTCTTAAACAAATGTTTAGATCTTAGATTGTGTCTCAGTACGAACCACCAATCCCCATCCAACACGTATGGGTAAAAACAACACTTGGTTGCAATGTTTTGGGAAAACATAAGGCTCCTTACTTTCAACCCACATTAATTTAGAGTTAATGCATATTATCTCACTATCACGATATTCCTTTACATTTCTATAGTCGAAGGTGTCCCACCACTTACAGAAAAAAATAACACATTGAAACGATAATAATTCCACTTGCATGATCACTTGTATCTTTACAATGTAACCTAACTTCCCCTCTATTAGGTTTTCATCATGGTGGCTAGCACGACTAGATTGGTCAAACGCAACCTCCACTCCACAATATTGTTTGATGTGGCATTCATAATCATACTCAGTGTGAAAATGATATCCATATGCCCACATAGATGGGAAGAAATGCACCTGTAAAATTGAAAACAAAGGGCGGTGTCATTTGTGTAATAACCAAAGAATTAATAAAAGCATAATACATGTTACAATTCAAATGTGGAATATTATAAATAGAATGTAGTACTCAAACAAATTATTATAGATTTTCTACACCTTATCCCTATGTTTAATGCATCCATATCTTCTCCACATGGGTTACAACTAGACACTGCATATTTCTCTTGTATCTGGTCAGCCACCCAACTCTTGGGACATATTTTTGGCATATTTTCTTTTAAATGATCGGGATAAGGCATGCTTCTACCATTCAACCATCTAAATTATTTCATGTCACTATCCCATTTCCTTATTTTCTCATCATACAACATGACCCATGGTTGTCTTTCCTCCGTGTTGTAAAGAACAAATTTATTGATGGCATCCATTTCAAAATTCATTGATGTATACAAAATTCAAAACGAATAGTGTGAGATCAAATATATATTATCAACTTAAAGAAAAAATTTATTGATGGCATCAAAATTTGTAAATTCATTGATGTATAAAAGAATTCAAAACAAATAACATGGGATGAAATATATATTATCAACTTCAATGTAAACAATTTCCTTGTACTAAATTGACAAAATATAATTGAATTACTCTTTATCAAGTGTCTTTTTTGGTTCATTTGGAGTAGTTCTCCTTCCTTTTTGTCCTCATTTTGATGGTCATCCCAGATGGATTCTCCTTATGCGTCATCAATTGTACTCAATTTCATAATAGAACGAGGTGTATACTATGTACCCCTCTTTCATAGAGCCCTATGGTTTTTCCCTTTGTCAAACAAACCCCTTCAATTTTTTCATGTACCTCTAGTCTAAGAAGAACATCCAATGACATGAGAGCACCCCTGTAATAACCCTAGGATTAGACCCAATTGTAATGTACATATAGGCTATTGATCTAGGACATTTTGGGCCAAAGTGCCTTTGTATATGTATTTTGAGGTTAGAGTGCATGTGTGGTTATTAGGATGGAGAGCCAGATGCCAAAAGGGATAGCGAGCCTATCATTGCAATATGTAATCACACTTAGATATTACTAAAAATACATCATTGATGTAGACCAACCAAATAAAGAGTATGGGGGGCTAGAAATCCACTAGAAGGGAAAGGGGACTAAGGGGCTAGGAAGATGGGCTAAACTAAGGGGGCTTAAGCCCAAGGGAGTATTACATTAATATTTCCTTAAAATTTAATTATACGATATTTTTATTCCAAGTTCCTAATGATTGGGAACATATCACCCAAGTGGGGGAAAGTGGGGACAAGGTAGTTCCCAACATGACAAGTGTCAAGTTGGGAACATGCAAACATAAAGTTGGGAAATAGTGTATTTTCCCATCATTCTCTCACTATTCACTCACTCACTCTTGTCATATGTACATTTTTTCATCCATCAGTTGTACCTGTACTTGGGAAATATTTGGGAGTTTATTGTAACCAGTAAAACTAGTAATATGAGCTGATGAAGCAAGTTTCCAGGCATGTGTGTATTCTAAAGAAATAATTTATGAGGCTCGTGGGCATTCTCTTCAGGTGAGAGAACTGTTAGAGCTCTGATACTTTATGTCTAGCCTATTGTTGAAGCCCAAAAAGGGAAGTGGGGCAACCAAAGGAATATTGAGAAGAGAAGGTGCACACTTCCTGGGGTTGAATAGGTTGTGGGGATGAGAGGCTACAATATTCTTTTTGGATTTGGCACAGTAGTCTGAGGATTTATATTATTGTTGGACTTAAGTTTGGCTTAGGAATCCTTCCCTCGAGGAGTTTCTAGCCCTAGTTCAGGGGTGACCTATTGATGATATTTATGATCCCCGGTGGAAGGTACATGGTGGAAATGGTAGCAGGAGTGGAAGATGGTAGGTGTCAGGTGATGTGGAGCCGCAATGGTGGGCACCTTCATACATGCAAAACCATGGGTCTAAGACCTGTGGAGCCTTGATTCAAGGGGGTCCCCTGGTGGTTTTGGAAACCACCATGGGGGTTTGTAATGAATGTGGGGCCACCGCATCATAGGGGAGGAAACTGATGGTATTATATTGCAGACCCCCCCCCCCTTTGTTAACAATCAGTAGGTCTGGGGGGGCACAATAAAATTATGACTATTGATCTTGATCGTGACCATTGATCGATGCCAAAACTCCATCGTCTGATCAGACGGGAATGCAACTATGTGCATCGGGGAGAATGTGCATGGGATGGGGCATGCCCATCCCTACAATTCAATAAACATATGATACGTAGGAAGCTAGGGTTGTGGGGTCCAAAAGGTAAGGTAATGCATGCCAGGAGGTGAAGGAAAGATAGATGAAGGAGAAGGAAGAAGTAGCAGAGGCTAATGAGGCAAGTCCAAGTGGTCATAGGGGATCGCATGGTGTCTTCTCAAGGTTCCAGGTGGACTGGTGGAACCAGGTCAACATCCCATTTAGCATAAGGCGGCTGAAATTATCAAAAAATATTGAAATTACCATGATAATTGTGGTGTTTTCAGGTCATTAACTTGCAAGATATTTTTGAAGGCCTAAATAGTGTTTTTAGGACTTCTAATTTTTGAGACTGTAAGTGTTGTATGTACCACAAAGAGTCTCTATATCTTAAATAAAAGAGCTCTAAGAGAGATTTATAATGAGCTAAATTGTTCGTCAAACAAAGCTTGTATGAGAGAGTACAGGTTAAACAATGCAAGGTAAGATATTGGGTACCAGTTTTCTCCAAAGGCCATAACTTCCTGCTACACAATCGGTTTGGGGAACACGAGAAGTCTATGGAAATATATTGTGCCATAGAATACATCCATGGAGTTAAATTAATATTTTGGGTACCTAAAATTGCACAGGAGGATGTAGAAGGCACTTGTAGCAATCATGGCTAAAAATATAAATTAGCCTTAAAATTCAACAGTATATAGCATCATGGAGCTCATATGAAGATAAAAATTGGTCAGGTTGTCCAAATTATGGTCATGAAGAAACCCAGTTGAGCTCCTATAAAAAATCTAAAGGATCAGGTGCAAAGATGCATGGACATAGATAAAAACAATTACACCTGGTAAAGGTTGTGCAGTATTAAATGGGTAATGATTAAATGGTCATAAATTTTTGCTTAAGACTCAAAATTGAGAAAGAAAGTAGAAGTTGGAAAGGTCTTGGATAGAGGAATCCAAATATTCACCCAAAAATATGAATTGGGCAGTAAAATTCATAGGGAATCAAAAAAACTATTGTTAGTGTTGATCCAAATTTATAAATGGAATGAAATGAAATATAGATGTATAGAAAAGAAACATATAGAGATACAGTAAAACTTGACTTCTATTAATAAAGAGAACTTGTTGAAACTATAAATTTCAAACTGAAACAAACTTGCTTGAATGGTGGCAGCTTATCTCTGAGAAGAGATTTGACGGCTACACTCATTCGCAAGAAGATGAGTACAATGAGGATCCAAAGTACTTTTTAACATAAAACATAAATGAGAAAACCCTAAACATCCAAAACCTTAACACCAGGAGATGAAACACCAAAATTTTTGTGAGCCCCGATGGGGGTAGTTGATACGTCAACTTCCCAAGGGTGTAACTTTTACATACGATCTATGTTTGGGGCGCTTGATACACCATTGGAAAGGTATAGTCGAGGAGTACATATTTTGTTGAACCTAGAATTTGTCTTTGTATTGATGTTGGGCACTGTTGAGCCCAAAAAATGTTGTTTAAGTGTAATTTCCTCCTCCATCATCCCCACTGTCGGGCAACGCTACTATGCGGAACATATACACATATATTTATAAAGAATATGCATTAAATCAAATTAACATATTTAACATGGATTTACTGTTGTCATACAGAATTCAACAGAATTAACAGAAATTCAAACTTGCAATGGAATACATGATAACATTTCTAGACACAGACATGCATCACATATAAATTAAGTATAGAATTAATACTTATCTTTTAAACTGGTGTAACACCACCAACTGCGTGCAGACCTTCCACAAACCTCCCAGCCTTAGACCGTGCTTCTCATCACTCTCAATAGTTGGTCACCCCCAAGTTGGGACTAAGCTCCATCGGGCGAGGGAATCCTAGGCTAGGAAAGGTCAATAGGAAGACACACAGTTTATGAGGAAGGATTCTCTCCCAGGATCCACTTATACAAACTGCTCACAGACTCTCATTCCCCACATGCATGTCCCACCCCGGGAGTATACACCTTCACTGTCACCAAGACATTCCTTCAGTTGCTAAACCTCCCTTGCCTTGAACTTCAACAACAAGTTGAAATGGAATTCTCTAAGCTCTATGGAAGATATAGGACCCCCTCCAGGAGTCATCACTTCTTCTGTGCACTCTCTCACCTAGAGAGAGTCACTCACAAGACTGACAACCTTCCTCTTCAACCACAACCACCTCCCTCACCTGGAGAGATTGTTGCACATAGGCTTGACAGCCTACTTCTTCAGCTATGTTCCAGCACAAGGAGGACCATAGTATGGCTCGGTAAGGAATGGATGATGGTAGCCAATCACACTCATCCAAGGGACTGTGTGGCCACAACATCTCACAGTTATAACACACTCGGCATAGACAATTACGGTATGCTTAGATTTCACAGAAGATAGCCACCCAAAAAAGGCTCAGGTACTGGCTCAGCTCTGTAATGGAAGATAGACTGGGTTCATGGACTCACAGGTCAGATTTCCCCTCCTGACCAGTTATCTCAATAGTGTATAGGTATGCAAAAGATAGATGTCTGAGGTTTTTGAGTTTCAGACTGCGAATGGAAGTATAGAATCCAACCACTTTCCGGACTGGTTTTCTCAACTGTGCGTAGGTATGCAGAGGGAAGACGAAGATGCAAAATGGATTCAGACCGAGGATCATTCCATGAGTTTTTCCCACTAGTTTCAAGGTGCGTGACAAGAAATTTATGCAGAGGTCAATGATGGAGACCAAACATAGAGACTGGACAAAATTCACGGGAATACACCAGTCGATGACAGAGGTCTCACGGTTTTGGGTTTCAAGCTGTGTGAGGTATGTCGTGATCAGACACAGAGGTAACATGATTTAGACAGTGGATGAAAGAATGGAGGATGAATCCCCATCACAGCTCAATTCTTGGATTAAATTACATGTGTATGGTCCGACACATGTCGCCCATGAAGTTGCATGCGCTCCATCAAGCATGTGTTCCCTTTTTCCAGGAACTTAGGATAAAAAAATATACCTTTCACACCACTTTGGAATAATAATAAATTATTATTCAAGGAATTAAGACCTCAAGCTTATCCCCTCTTCCAACCTTTCATCCCCCTCTCCCTTACCCATTATGTGGAAGCTTAGTCCCCCGTCACTCTTTCTTTGTGGTTGGTCAGAACGCAGCGATGTTTATATATTATATTAATGATCTACATAATTACATATACAAAAATCAAGATCTCGGGCTTAACACTTAGGCTCTCCGGCCTAATAAACACATAAGCCCACAAGCTTATCAATACTCATCTCACCAGCCTACAAAACATGATTACAATTCATAATATCACTAGGGCACTACCGGGGGATATTACATTAGGGCCTCAAAACGGCCCCTCAAGTTTGGGACCCGAAAAACTATAAAAAAACTTCCAAAATGAAAAGTATTATTTGAGCCAATGGCATAGGTGGGTGGCCACCGATATCCACCTAGATCAGGTATTTTAAAAGGAAAAACTCATGCATAATGCTAATAGATTTTTTAAATTATTATAGTCTAACAAATCATGTTTCCTGCACATTTTGCAAAGTCAAGGGGAAAAAGATCATAAAAATACTAGCAAGAAGACCAAAGGTATAGAAGATGCATAGAGGTCTTATAGCCATGAGGATGGATTCAGGGGGTTGTGTCTCAGCATGGGTAATGCTAGGAGACAATCCAATGGGGTTAGAGAAGCCAAGGAGGAGAGCATGAATTTGGTAGAAACTATAAAGAGTCTCCAAAGAGATGTCCAAAGTTATAAGGTTGATAATGAGAGGCTTATGAAATCCAATGAGCAGTGAGATGGATTCAACATCAAATTGTTGCAAATATTGGAAAAATTAGAGAATAAAATGGATAGGGGGACAGAATCAAACAAATCAAGGAGTCATTGATATCATGCCATAAGAGGAGAATATGAAGGTGTTGGTAGGCATCACCACCACTCACCAAGGCATTCGGTTAGGAGAGCACACAGTATTTCAAGTCCACCTCCTGTCAAAAATCATAAGAGGAGGTATGGAGTAAATGAATTACAAGGAGAAATAAATAATATCAAACATCCTGCCTTTGATGGTGAGCACAAGAAATATGAGGATGCAAAGACTTGGCTTTTAGGAATGAGGAAATATTTTCAGTTACATAATTACTCCTCATGGGAAGAAGGAATCATTTCCATTTACCAGTTGAATGGGAAAGTGTCCATGTGGTGGGACCAGCTTGTGCAGGTACAACACATTGATGAGAAGAAACTCACTTGGAAGTAGTTCAAGAAGTACTTTCAAAAGAAATACTTGACCAAGTGTTATTATGATAGGAAGATGAAGGATTTCTTTGAACTCAATCTTGGGAGTATGACCATGGATGAGTATGAAAGGATATTTTTAGATTTTTTGAATTATGTTGACTTCATCAAGGATTAACAGGTCAAGATTCAAATGTTTCTAAGTGATATGCCATCAATATTCAATGACAAGATACAGTATGATGAACCCAAAACATTGAATGAAGCAATAAGGAGAGTTAAATGTCTCTATGATCAGCATGGAGGAAGACCAACTTTCCAAAAGGCTTGGTGATCCA
>ML788316.1:87769-108714 GCA_009831015.1 Picea engelmannii
CCAGCATCCAAGGAGACCAAAATGACAGAAACAATGGGGAAAAGACTAAGGAAGCAACATGTTAAATGTTGGGTTTGTGAAGGAGAGAACATGTACAGAGATTTCCCTCATAGAAGTGAAAAAGTGAGGACTATTCACAATGTACAATAATATGATATCGTTGAGGACATGGGCAGAAGAATGCCAAGGATCTATGAAGCTCTGGACAAAAAGCAAGTTGAATTTCAATATCACATGATTGAAGTGGAAGGTAAGATCAATGACCAACCTATTGCTATTTTTATTGATTCAGGAGCTAGTCATATTTATATAGATCCTAATATGGTGGAAATATTTTATTTTCCAAGAAGAAAACTTGGGAAATATTGGTTGGTTTAGTTAGCCATAGGATCTAAAAGAAGAATTAATGAGTTGGTTAAGGAATTCCAATGGACATGAATGGGTTGAGCATAAGGGAAGATTTGAATATCATAGCATTGGGTTCATATGATTACCTAATTGGTATCGATTGGTTGGAAAAGCATCATGTTTTCCTAGACTGTTATAATAAGAAATTTACTTTCTTGTATGAGGAAGGGAATTTGAAGATAGTTCAGGGTATTCCTAGGGAAATAACTATCAAGAAAGTTTCAACCTTACAACTGAAGAAAATATTAAGGAAAGGATGCCAAATATTTGTAGCTCTTATGGAGGAGGTAGCTAAGGATAAGTGCCAAACATTGAAGACTATGTTATTCTAAAAGTGTTCGAATATGTATTTAGAGAAATATTGGGGTTGCCACTGAAAAGAGATATTGACTTCTCTATCAATCTAATTCCTAGAGCATCCCTAATGTCCAAGACTCCTTATAGTATGAGCACATTGAAGTTGAAGGAATTGAAAATGCAACTTGAAGAGATTTTGAAGAAGGGGTATATACGCCCCAAGTGTGTCACCTTGGGGTGCCCTAGTATTATTTGTGAAAAATAAGGATGGAACGTTGAGGATTTGCATTGACTTCAGGTAGTTGAACAAGGTAACCGTGAAGAACAATTATCCTTTGCCAAGGATAGATGATATTTTCAATCAATTGAAGGATGAAAAAATATTCTCCAAGATTGACCTCAAATCAGACTATCATTAGGTAAGAATTAAAGAAGAATATATCAACAAGATAGTCTTCAGAATGAGGTATGGTCATTGTGAGTTCACAGTGGTACCATTTGGGTTATCAAATGCACCAGTTGTATTTATGTCTTTGATGAATGGTATCTTCATAAATTACTTGGATAAGTTTATCATTATCTTTTTGGATGACATTCTTATATGATTTAAGTCTGAAAAAGATCATGAGCATCACTTGAGGATAGTGCTACAAGTATTGAGGGAGCATAAGTTGTATGAAAAATTGAGCAAGTGCTCATTCTATAATAGGAAGATACATTAATTGGGCCATATCATATTAGAGGAAGGGATAATAGTGGATATGGAAAAGATAAGAGCCATTGAGGGATGGTTAGTATCAAAGACTGTCGCAAAGATTTATTGAATATTTTTTAAGGATTGCACACCTAGTTACTTCTTTTCAAAATAAGGGTGTGAGGTTTGAATGGACCTCTGATTCTGAAACAAGTTTTCAGCAGTTGAAATATTTACTGACCAGTGCACCAATTTTGAGGATTGTTGATCCAAGTGAAAAATTCAATGTGTGCACTGATGCATGCAAGGAAGGGCTTAGGGGAGTCCTTATTCAGAATGGGCATGTGGTATGCTATGAATCAAGGAATTTAAAAGAGAATGAGAGACAGTATTCCACTCATGATTTAGAATTGGAAACCATAGTGCATGCCTTGAATATGTGGAGGAAATACCTCATGGGAAATAGATTTGAGTTGAGGATAGACCATAGTAGTCTAAAATATTTGTTTGTACAACTAAATTTCAATGTTAGACAAAGTAGATGGTTGGAGTTCCTCAATGAGTGTGACTTTGATATAAATCATATCAAAGGAAAAGAGAACAAGGTGGTTGATGCACTCAACAGGAGAGTGCATGGGATGCATGTTACATCCATTAGCATGTATAAATCTGATTTGAAGGACATAATTATGGAAACAAGGGAAACAGGGGAAAAATTACAACCATTAGCATGTATAAATTAGATCAACTTTATGTGGAAACAAGGGAAAAATCACATAAAAGTAATAATCAACAGAAATTTCAATAGTATGAGCTAAGGGAGGATGTAACCCTCATGTAAAGGGGCAGAGTTTATGTGCCAAATTTTTAGGAGTTGAAAAATACGGTGGTGAGAGAGATGCATAATGTTCCTTATGCTGGGCACCCAAGTTACTAGAAGATAATTACAACTGTCAATGAACAATATTTTTGGCCAAGTATGAAGAAGGAGGTGGTTGATTATATAGCCATATGTATAGAATATCAGAATTTCAAGGTTGAGAATAGACACCTAGTTGGTTTGCTACAGCCATTACCCATTCCTGAGTGGAAATGGGAAGTGGTAAAAATTGATTTCATCACCAAGCTTCCCAAAAAAGCCAAACAACATGATTCCATCATGGTGGTGGTGGATAAGCTTACTAAAGCTACCCATGTTACTCTGGTGAAGCTAACTCACAAGACAACTAACATTGTTGATATTTATATGAGGAAAATTTCCAGACTTCATGGTGTTCCTAAGGAAATTGCTTCTGATAGAGATCCCAAGTTCACATCAAACTTTTGGAAGGGATTATTCAAAGGATTTGGGAAAAATATGAACTTTAGCACAACATATCATCCAAAGTCAAATGGGAAAACAAAGAGGGTCAATCATGTGATTGAAAATATATTGAGGATGTATGTGATGGAAAACCCATCAAAATCGTAATATTATTTTCACTTAGTTGAATTTTCGTATAATAATGGGTATCATGCATCTTTAAAGATGAGTCCATTTGAGGCAGTATATGGAAGAAAGTGAAATACGCTTGTAAGTTGGGGAAACCCAACAGATAGAGAAGTAGTTGGGCCAGAGTTACTTAGGAAAATGGAAGAATATATGGTGAAGATAAAGAAGAATATAAAGGCTTCCCAATACAGGAATAAAATCTATGCAGATAAGGGAAGAACTCACAGAGAGTTTAAAGTGGGTGACCATGTGTTCTTAAAAGTAAAGGCCAAGATAAGTTCCCTTAAGTTGGGAAAATTTTCAAAGCTAGAAGAAAGATATTGTGGACCCTTTTAAATCATGAAGAGGATTGGTATTGTTGCATACATGCTTTCACTACCTACCTCCATGTGCATTCATAATGTATTCCATGTGTCTTTGCTTAAAAATTATGTGTTTGATGTTAATCATGTAATTAATTGGAATGTGATCCAAGTGGAGCAACAAGGAGACTTTTGAGTATAGACAGCGTTCATATTGGATCGAAAATTCAAGTTGCTTTGAAATCAAGAAATAGGTTCGGTAAAGGTCCAGTGGACCTATTACGGTCCTGAAGATGCAACCTAGGAGCATGAAAATACCATGCAGGCAGAGTACCTACATCTTTTTGAAGACTTTTGAAGATTTTGATTGTACATGTGTATATAATGCACCGAGGATAGTGCATAAATAAGGGGGAGGGGAATGTAATATGCATAAGATGAACCCTACTGTAATGTACATATAGGCAGGTGAGCCAAGACATTTTCTTCTATAGTGCCTTTGTATATGTAATATGAGACTAGAGTGCTTGTGTGGTTATTAGGTTGGAGAGTGATATGCTAAAAGGGCCAATTACCCTATAATTGTAAGATGTAATCACACTCGGATTAATAATAGTACATCATTGTTGCAGACACATGCGTATGGGGGGATAGAACTCCACTAGAAGGGAAAGGGGGCTAAGGGGATAGGAAGAGGGGCTAAGCCAAGGGGGATTAAGCCCAATGGAATATTATATTAATATTTCATTAAAGTGTAATTATATGGCATTGTTTTCCTAATTCCTAATGACAAGGAATGTATCAGCCAAGTGAGGGAAAGTGGGGACAAGGTAGCTCCCAACATGACAAGTGTCAAGTTGGGAACATGCAAATATAAAGTTGGCAAATAGAGTATTTTCCCATAATTTTCTCATTATTCACTCACTCACTCTTTCCATACATATACTATGCCATCCATCAACCATACATGTACTTGGGAAATCTTTGGGAGTTGATTGTAACCAGTAAAGCTAGTAATCTGAGTTGAAGAAGTGGGTTGTCAGGCTTGTGTGTATTCTAAAGAAAAAGGTTGGCAGGCCCATGAGCATTCTCTCCAGGTAAGAGAACTATTGGGAATTGTATTCCCTGTGTCTCAGGTTTCAACTACAGAGATCTGAGACTTTCAGTCTGTCCTGTTGTTGAATCCCTGGAAAGGAAGTGGGGCAATCTAAGGACTGTTGAGCATAGAAGGGGTACATTTATTGTGGTGGGACAGGATGTGGGGAATGGGAGGTTGTAGGTTGTTTGTTGTAGTTGGCACCGTATTCTAAGGATTTTTGTTATTGTTGGACCTTAGTCTGGCTTAGGAATCCTTCCCTGGTGGAATTTCTATCCCCAGATCGGGGATGACCTGATGATGAGATTTATGAGAAGCAAAGTCTATGGCTGGAAGGAAATTTTGAGGTATGCACGTCGTTGGTGACTTGTTTACAAAAGGTAATTTTCTATTATGTGTTTTTTTTAATTACTATGTGCTTATTTATCTATTTTGTGTTATGGGTATTTATTGTTTTAATGATGTTTAAGTTTATATATTGTTAGAAATGCATTTACATTCATATATAGAGAATTTAAGTAATAATGGTATCAGAGAGTCATAAATTTTAAGTGGAATAGCCCAAATTGGGGTTGGGTATGCTACAAACCTAGCTAATTCAACCTCATTAGGTAATTGAATCAAAATATGGACTTGCAAGTCCATAAAACTTGTGGGAAGTTCCTTCTCAAACATACAAACAATCTCAATTGTCTCTTGGTGCCACCATGGAATGCTAGCCATATGAATATCCCTTGATGTGATCCAACGTATAAATGCAGATAATTGTGGTATGGCATGTCGCAAGTCCTGGGGGAAGTCATGGTTCACACAACCATGCACAAACAAABGATAATGACACTACAAAATAGACACACACATCATTAATTTCCATAAAAATGTAAGTGCATGACCTATTTTTACTGATATCATTATAAAACTAGAAGAATCATGTATCCAACATACATACCCTTAGAAGGTTCATATGGTCATGTGATTTCAACCCCAAAAAATTCCCATCTACAGTGAAGAAACATCGTAGAGTCAACCCATATAAACAAGCTACCTTAACACCCAATATAACATTCTTCACCATAGAAAATATCATCTTTCTTCAAAATCCATGGGACATCACCTTCTTTAAAAGACCAAGAGGGTGATCCTCTCCTCTAGTTTTGTTTCTTGGCCAATGTCTCTTTTTAGTATTCGAAGCAATAAGATCTCTTCTGACAGGCATTGTGTCACTTTTATTCCATGATATATGCCTCCATAAAGAATATGAAATATTTTTTAATATAAGCATGTGATATAGTAAGTAGCCAATATTAAAATGCTCCCAATATGGAAGCTCATAAAATACATATTTCCTTTTCATCCCAATGGGAATTTTCTCAACATTGGTGTCAAAACATTTAGGATCATCAAACATAGGTTCGCCATTTGAATCAAAGAATTATGCCATTTACTTCTCCTTCTCTATGTCATATGCCATATTCCAATCTATCGATGTCATTGTTTCAAGTCTCCAAGTTCTCTCTGGTTTACCATTGAAATAATTTGAAACTCTTCTATAAGGGTGGTCTTCTGGGAGGAATACCCTCGAACAATCATACACTGAATTTTGTAGGTCATTGGACCACCTAGCCTTTATAGAAGGTCCACAACATTTACATCCATGATACCCTTTTGCTACAAGACTTGCGATGTTAATGTATACATACATGTTAGTTTCAAAAATATAGTTGCACCAAATGAAGTATGCCAAATAAATTACAAATATAAACAAATTGATGAACATGCTTACTGAAGAAAACTCCTAGTCCTAGATAATCGTGCATGATGTACGCACATATTCCATACAACATAAAAGACCTCTCCATTGGGATGGGTCTTGATACATCATATACATGTAACCCTTCCCATAATTACTTAAATTCATCTATCAATTGTTGGAGGTAGAAATCCATTCTCTTCACTTGTCTTTTACCTAGGACTATAAGATCCAACATAAGATGTCTGTTCTTCACGAACAACCATGGGGGAGTATTTTTATTGATCACTACCACTGGCCAAACATAATAGTTTGTGTTTTGGAGGGAATATGGGTTAACTCCGTCCATAGCTATGCTCAATCAGAGGCTTTGTACTTCATCCTTGAATTTATCAGGCCATGTATCCTCTATATGCTTCATGTTTATTGGATCTATTGGAATTCGCATAACTCTTGGATCACTTCTATGTGAGTCTTTCCACCCCTGCAACATGGTTAATTGTTTGCAATGAAAGAGCCTTTGAATCCTTGGAATTATAGGCATGTGCCTCAATATATTATGAGGAGGACCATGTGCCTTACCCTTATTTTTTTATTTATGGTACATGTCATGCCCACATTCTGGACATATGTATTTGTCCACATATTTTTTTATGTATAAAATACAATCATTTGGACATGTATGGTATGATATGTACTCGACACCCAACATTTTCAGCATTTGTGTTTCCTCTGTGTAGCTATCAGGCAAGTGATTATCACTCGGAAGTACCTTATTTTCGAATAACCTGCAATTAGTGGGCAATAGAAATTTACACTCTCACTAAGAATGAATAAAATAAACCCTTTTCTTCCTTCATTATGTGACAATATTCCTTAAACATTTAGGGGACTTAAAGGTTAGTTACCTCAAACTTTCTATGAAACACGTGTCTGACATACCATACATTGCTTTCAATTTGTACAGTAACATTTTTGTCCCTAGATGGGTAGACCTTGCAAACTCTTGTACCAAACCAAATAGAGGGGTGGTGGAAGCATATTCACGTTTTCGTAGAAGGTATCTATGACATCAAAATCATCCCCTAATTCATTTTTCTAGAATGCATCTAACAACATTCCCTCCATGGCCTAGGTATCAATTTATCTAAGAGATTGTTTTATGGTCTTAAGGTCAACATCATGAGGATATGAATTCCCCTGCATTTTTATAGAGGTGGTATTCCTCTTTGGATGAAATGTTGGAAGATTCTTTGTACGGTTCTACAATGAATATAAATGGTGAATGCTAAAGAGAAAATCCCGAAATATCTTCCAAGAAAACATGTATGTACAAATGTACAACCCTTATATACAAATATGCATTAGATCATTTAAAGAAAGAAAAGATAAAGTGTGTCGGTAGAGATTTGTGGCTACTAGGTTTTTAAGTCTCCCTTCAAGAAACATTCTTTCTTTCTTGTACAATAAACTAAATTTGGAATCTGCTATGACTTTTGCAATATGAAGAAATGGACAGGTCTTCAAATAAATTTAAGTGATAACTTCATTATTACTCAAAAAACTATTTTGATAGACAATACATTTGAAATCACATGCTTTCAGCTCAAGTCTGAGAAATCACTAATGTAATACCTCAAAATAGTTCTTTGTGGGAGAAATCTATATCAATAACTCAATATGACAAGGTCAATAGTGTATGGAACAAGAGAACTGAAACATCTTTAAAATATTCCAATGACAATCAAATGAACTAAAATAAACCATATCTACTTTTTACAAGTAGAGATCTCACTCCTTTGGATCTGAAATCTTACAATATGACTGAAGGTTTCTATAGAAATAATTTATCATACCCAAATCTTCCTATTTTCATACATTCATGGAAGATTTGATGGAAAGAAACAAAAAAGAAGAAGATGTAGAGAGATAATTTTTAGTAGGCCACTCCACCAAATCTTGGAAATATAGAGCTTTGATTGTTGCAAACTCTTCACCACTTTAGAAACTTCTAACTATCATCCCCTTGATGGTGCCCTCTCTTGCCCTTTTAAAATCTGCTTTCAATGTTCTTGAAGTACTTAGGGTTTCCATTTCTAAAATTTTCCACACAATTCTTTTTTGGATTAAACCACTTTTAATTAATGCTTCATTGAAATCTCAATAATTACTTTTGTCATTGAAATTCATGCCTTCAAGTGGGACCCACTTTGTCCTTTAATTAAATACATTTAATAAATTTTCAATTCCAAAACTTGAAGTTGACTTCCTTAAGAAAGAGTGGATTGTGTTTTAATTTTTTGAACATGATAGTTGATTTCTTAGCCATGAAAACCACTCTATAATTAATCGCCATCATCCTAACTTTCCAGTGAGTCTTCCTAAGCGTGATTTCGAGTTATAGATCTCAAGTTATAGCCTCTGGAAGTCAAGGTTCCAAACAAATTTACCAGCAAACCATGAAAATGGAGTTAGTTGTTATTTCAATTTATATTAGAATTATGTCCAAATTCATCCCTTGATACCTATCCCATTTTCTTGCTCATTGAATTACCTTTCCAGCAAGGTATATGTTTCCCAAAACGAACACCTAGATCTTGAGTTATGAACTTCTGAAGATCACTCCTCAGTAGTCATCCATCAATTTCGTGAGTTAATCCTAGCCCTTCATCAAAATTCTCCCTTTTAAAACAAATTCCAATCCCACATGCATTGTGATCAAGATTTTTTAAGTGTTTATAATCAAAATTTTACTATAGTCCTCACATGGAACAAAGGAGACTATAGAGACATTGGTGTAGCTCATGTGCCTCAGGAAAAAATTATGAATTAATAAAATTTTGATGACCTAGTTAGCATCTAGTCATAGCCCAGTCATAATCTGGTCAGTTCCCATGTCATCACCATGTGTCACCCGTGGATATGTCCACATCATTACCATGTGCCATTAATGGAGTGGTCCACCTCACTACCACATGCCATTTGGGGATATGTTAATGTCACCTCCACATGTCATTTCAGGATATGTCCATGTCACCGCCACATGTCCCGGTATGGTAGGTCCATAAAAATGGGAATAAACTTAGGATAGGAAATAATATTAAAAAATTAAAGTTAGGAGTGAAAAAAGGTGAAAAGTGAAAAGTGATAATAAAAAAAAGGTTAAAAGTGCATTGTAAGAGGTGTAATTTGTAGAATGAGGACCTACAGACATCTAAAATGGTAAATGGAAAATGAAAATGAATTATGAAAATAATAATGAAAATAAATAAGTGGACATGGAAAATGGGAATGAATTGTGAAAATGAATGTGGAAATGAATTATGAAAATGACTAAGTGGTGGGTATTATGAAAATTAACTAAGTGGATAATGAAAATGAAAATAGGTTAAGTATAAAGTGAAGTGAAAGGAATATGAGACTAAGTATGATAAAATGGCTAAGGGAATATGAAAGTAGTGAGAAAAATGGCTAAGTATGGGATGAGAGTAAAAGAGTATGTGAGAAAGGACTAAGTGTTGCACATGAAAGAATATGGGCATAACACTTATAAAAAAATTAGTTCTTTGAATTTCTTTTTGCAATCTCCTTATCAAGTGGTTGGAAAAAAACATGGATATCTTGAGCATACATACTCAGATTTTTAATCCATAAAATGCATGACAAATATGAGACTGAGGGCTACATCATGAACTGATAATCATTCAATATTTCTTTCTTCTAATATCAATTTTTTTTATTTTTCCAAGAGCAATAAATCTAGTTGATAAAAATATTTGATCAACAATATCCCATAAGAAATCATCGATACCAACCTCTATATCATTGCCTTCATCCCCAACATGTGAAGAACTAATGTTATTGTTGAGGTTTTGAATTGGTGACTCATGACTTATTAGAAATTGAATATGTGATTGTTTCAACTATTCTCGGTATGCTTCCTCGCCGAACTCTTTTCGTCTAGCAGAAAACTCGCGACTTGAAATCATAGTTGGGTGCAATGGTAGATGGTAGATAGGTCACTCTTCATCAGAATCCTGATTGTAAAAATATTGAACATTAAATTACTAATATTGGTAACACAATGCTTTTAATATATTCAAACATTATACCAAACACTTATTAGAAGCATGGACATTTTCTTCCCAGTAATAAACATGAAACCAACCCCTTTATAAAACAAATGTTGAATTAAGAAATACATTTACATTAGTTCCATTAAAAATACAAAAATACAATTACTCAAACATCTTTTTCTTATGCCCTATGGGGTTGTCTACATAAAAGAGATCACATTCACGGTGCAATATTGTTAACCCGAGATGGTTCTTGGAAGATGGCATGTATTGGTAGGGTAAAGAAGTTGTCCATTTTCATCAAACATCTAGTTGCGGTATATTTCTCCTAATAAGAGCTTGCAGAATTTTGGGACCACGAGAATATCTTGAGCATCTCAACTCGATCATGAATCTTGATCCTACAAAATTCAATGAACAATTATTAAACTACACCTACATACATAACATAAATTCAATCAGATAAATGAATTATCAATCAAAACTAGATGCACTGCAATCGACGTGAGAGAACTTGAAGGAGTTCCAAAGATACGGAATGAGGCGATGTTGGAATCTCGAGAATTGGCCATTTGATATTATAATTTTATTTTTCCTGCATCTGAGCTAAAAACCGTCATCTTTGGTAGCATAAAACAATCTAACTTCAAAAATAACTTTGAATAAACTTTATAACTTGACAACACATTTAAAAAGTCATTGATTTTTTATACGACATAATTATTTTTTTCCACCCAACTATATAAGATATCTCAATTTCTCTTTAGATGTTACTCGATCCCTAAAAAGATCCTTCTTGAACATAGAAAATGTGAATTTGATGTTCATCCCCTCTCTCACTCCCTCGCTCCCTCCCTCCCCTTCTCTCCCTATATCCCCCCCTCTCTCTTGCATCAACCCCTCTCTCCCCTTCACTCTATATCCCTCACTCTCTCACTCATTGTATCCCCTACCCTCTCTCCCCCTTACTTTGTATCCCCCTCCCTCTCTCACTCATTGTATCTCCTTCCCTCTCTCCCCCATCAGTGCACTTTATCATTTGAAAACATGTTGATGTGTATGTATAAATAAAATGCACCAGTACATTTAACTGAGATAAGCATTGAAGACTGACCTACGTTATTTCCTCCACAAAGAAAACCTTTGCAAAATTTAAATACGAATGTTTTAATTTTCATTATGCAAATGTAGTTTGATTTATTCTCCTATTTGATTCAAATAATTTTCAATGCATTCCCAAACAAAAAACAATGGTTTCATAGTTATCTTAAGTATTGGAAGCCCTAATTTCCTGATTGTTCTTTTGTTTTCTCCTTCTATATTTCACAAGAAAAAAAATTAAGCACAATTTCTTTATAGGGTTTGGTTATTTATATATGGGTGTTTCCTATCTATTGCGATGAAACCACTCATTGCATTGGATCCTAAATAGTCATATCATTGTTGGGTTTTTTTTTTTTTAACACCTTCGTGTTGACCGACGCACTATGTACACAGTAAGTGCATCGGAGTGTATTTGTCTATAAACAACACTGCTTTATTTCACTTCAAAATATTATTAAAAATCTTTTTTGCAGTGTGCATTTTACTGAAACATGCACCGAGACACATTATTTACAAAGCACATTGTTGAATTTAAAATGGAAAAATTATCGTTTTATATGTAAATATCCATTTCTTAAATTTCTTCAATGCTTAACAATGTGTAATAAATAGTACTTAGGAAGTTGTTCTTTTCTTAATTCATAAAGCACGAGCTAAATACAAAAATTTGTAAAACATTTTCAATTTCAAAACAACATTGTTATACTATATCGGTGTGCATATGTATGTATGATGCATCGGTGCGTACAAATTTTGTTGAGGCCCCAGTGCAAATTATCTTAATATACGCACCAAGATATATATATATATATATATATATATATATTTAAATAATAATTTTATATCTTTTTTTCCAAGGAGATTTTGAAAATTCCAAGGGGAAAACAAAGACATGTCGGTAGGGATGTCCAAAAAAGTGTAGAATAAGATGTTAAAAGAAATGAACACAATTTTGTTACCAGAGGAGCCATCCCAACTACAATGTGCATCAGAAGCATGTAATCATTTTTTTTATTATTTTATGTACATTGAATTTAAGTATCACGTGAAATACTAATTTTCAATTACTTTGTTGCAGAAAAGAAAAACAAATAGAATTCATTCATCACATAAGACAGGACGATGAGGAATAAAATTGTTGATCACAAACTTTGTGAGTATTTATGTTTTCATCTTTTCTTAATATTTCATGTTTGTTGTGATCTTTATATTTAAATAATTAATTTACACTTTTCCATGGATGTCTTCTAGGTGCTATCATACAAAGAGGAGGTAACCCATGAATTAATAAAAATTGGGTTAAGTATGGGTTGTGAGTATATGTTGAAGAATTAAAGTTTAATTGAATAATTGGTAAGTAGCTCTGTTGTTTAACTTTCCTTGTTTATAATTAATGAAAAAAAACAAGAAAAAAAACATATCGATTATATTGAATATGCTTTGTCATGTCATATTAAACATGCAGGAAACAAAGTATGGAATGCAGACATCGGAGGTGATTTTGAGAGAATTAATGAAGCATGTCTTCGAAAGAATGTGTGTTGGTTATGAAAGACTTGGTGCTAAGGTATGTTTTTTTATTTACATGATCATGTATATTCTACTATATATAAATAAATGTAGATATACTTATTACAATTTATTTCTATGTTTGTAGATGGAAGATGAAGGGGCAGAACATAAAAAAAAAAAGATGATCATCAAGAAAACATTATGTTAAAAAACTAAAGTACAATATCACCTACAAATGATGAATAAATGAGGCATGCATGCAACTTGAGCAATGTCAACAGTTCAATTGATGAATGGAAATTAATATAATTTAATGTTATTGTAAGTTGTATGTTTTGGAATATTTGTCTCTGAAAATCAAGTATTTCGTTTAATGTACTTGACATATTGTCCCAATTGCATGAGGACATGTTACCAATAAGTGAAACAATTACAAATTGGTTCCAATTTGATTATTGTACTAAACCTTTACGTTGTCCCTTTTTGTATGACAATGTGTCTCTTATTCATATATAATAAAATGGGTTTCTTATTTCATTGCATTGTCGAGTGTTGTAAAATGTCATGCTCCTAAATAAATAATATGTGGATGATTTATATTGATAAAAATAACAGAGGTTTAATTGGTTGGATAACACATTAATGCAATAATTATATCGAAATTCAATAACATAAATAAAAAACAATATTATTATAAAAAATATTTGATTTTGAAATAATTAATTGAAAATTTGTAAAAATGAATCAAAATATATACATCTCAGTGCATTGTATTATTTTGAACTCACTAGATCCATAATATAGACATCGGTCTGTTTTGATGAGTCATACACACCGATACATATAATTATAATAATGCATCGACACATACTATTGGGAAAACGTATCATTTTGTAAATGATATAACGTACTATAATATTTATTGTTTCAAAATTGTGTGGTGCTCATGTCTGAAATAGTAATCGGTGCACTAAAAAATTTATCTTTCCGGTGCGTTATATTTATTATATGTACCGTGCAACTAAATGTTACTTATGCATCGGTGCCTTTACTGTATTATACACACCAGTGCATACTAAAAATAATGTTGTCGACATATCGACATGTAGTAATTACAGAAGCATCGGGGCATATTCTATATTAAACACAATGAGACTCTGAATAACATTATCGCATCAGGGATAACTATAAATTAAATGCACCAAGACATACTAATACTAAAGTGCACTAGTGCTAACTATAACTTGATCACACTGGGGAGAAAAAATCCTAAATCACACTAGTGCATCATAAGAGAAGAAAGAGGAACTGGTGCATAGTAATTATAAGAGCATTGATTATTTGTATACGAAGAAAAATGCATAACCAATGCGCAACAGTTATAAACACACTAGGGAATTTTTTTATTATATTCAGGTCCGGGGCATTTTTATTATATTACTGTACCAATGAATTCTATTATATTAACGTATCGATGCGGGTTTTTCAATATCGCACTAGTGTGTTTTGACAAGAAACGCACTAGAAAAAAAAAACCTCCATTACAACCTGCACCCGCCAAAACAAAATTAGTTATATATAACATTCTCCCTTCAAAGCCTCCACGACCAATAGAGTAGGTTGTAGCAAATGTTTTTTTGAAATTTTTTCCAATTTTGTTACACTAAAAACCTCTACAAAAACTTCGCTAGAAGGTGTTATCCTTGTAGTGGAGCAATTATTGGGCCAGAATTGTTGAAGGAAATGGAAGAGAATATGACAAAGATCAAAGCAAATTTAAAGTCTACCCATGACAGGTAGAAAATTTACGCAAACAAGATTAGATTTTTCATAGATTTTAAAGTGGGAAAACATGTATTTTTAAAAGTGAAAGTGAAGAGAAGTTCGATAAGATTATGAAGTTTCCCAAAGTTGGCAGTAAGATATTGTGGACCTTTTGAGATCTTAGAAAAGATAGGGTAAATTTTATACATGATAGAATTTCATGCATCCATGACAGTGCATAATGTATTTTATGTGTCATTATTAAAGACATGTTTTCTTGACCCTAACTACATAATCGATTGGACTATGATCCAGGTAGAACACGAAGGGGATTTCCAGGTGGAACTAGTATGCATCTTGGCCCAGAAAATCAAAGTTCTCAGGACTTCTTTCAAGGTAATTAATATTTTAGGGGCTAAATTTTGCTCATGGGCTAATTTTCCATGGTTTTTCCAAAAACGAGATTCGTTATTTTAAAAATGATTCGCCCAAATTCTATAGGATAAAATTATTTTACCTTAAAAATCGCCAAAATTTTATAAAAAATATATAAAATACTTAGAAATTTGAATATTTTTACAAAAATATTGCTAAACATTTATAGTTGACATATGAAGGATTAGTAATATTCGCTAAGGTTTCTACACTTTAAAATAAATTTCCATCCTTAAAATCATCTCTAGTCCAAGGGGGAATTACCCATGTTTATTAATTCAACCCACTTCCTAAATTTTGTATTGGTATATGAACCTTTTATTTTGTTGTTGAGTGTTGCCAAAGCCAATCATTGAATACATGTAAGAGGGTGGGTATGATAAGTCACATCCCATTGTTATTGGGAGGATGGGGCTGAGTACAATTAGTTAGGGGAAGACTGTAAGTCAAGCAAGAAATCCAAAGAAGAGGAAATTTGTATGGGAAATTACAAAAGTTTTTGGACAATCATGCTTTGCATGAACAACAAGCAAAGAAAAGGGAAGAAGAGGATTGGAGTTGGAGCAAGCATGGAGGGAGAATTATGGGTTGTATTTGGATAAGAAGACTAAAGAGCCATGTTTTCAGGCCTGAAGAGTGAACTCTCGTGTGATTTTCACTATAACAACAAGTGATTCCACTGTTTTCCTAGTATTTTTCTTAGCAGTGAGCTCCCTTGAGTTTCCCAGTAGTGATATTCATGGTTACATGTGTTAGAGAGACCCTGATAAATGAATGGGACACCTCATGGACTGAGAGTAGTGAAGAGTTATATTCCTTGGGTTGGGCAGGTCGAGAGGAAGAGAGTTGGTGAAAAATCGAGATAGTTGTACGAGAATATAAGTGGGTTGTGGTATTTTCTAAGATGTAAGTGGACAGTGAGAGACCACCCTCTTTTGGGGATTGCTAGCCCCATCTCAGGGGTGAATTTTATTGAGATATGGAACAACAATTCTATGGTTGGGTGGAACGTCTATCCCAAGTAGTTGGTCGTAAAACTATTTTAAAATAAAATTGTTTATCTTGTTTTTATGTTGCATTATGAGTTTAATTGTTGTGTATTAAATTTGTAGTTGAGAACATCCCTGAGGTGTAGGACAGTCGGTGATGGAGTGTGTTGTTAAGGCGCTCTGTGATGTTAAAGTCATCGGTTCGAAACTTGCGGGGAAAAAAAATCCATCCATGTTAAGGGTTGGTGTGGCTCAGACCGGATGCGATCCCCGGGTGATTTTGACTGCTTAGATGCCCTTGAGTCATGGTTTCTTAGCCACAAATTAGTCCCACATGTCACGGACAAACTAACAAACAAACAAAAAAAAAAAACTTTGTAGTTGAGAACAATTGATATGTTTTTGTATTTGAGTTTATTAGCTTCATTTTGTGTTTATTTTAGAATTTTGTAGATGCATCTAGTTCGTGGTATCAGAAAATAGTTAAATCTATGTGTAATTTGTAGTTGGTAAGCTGCAGGAATTAGTTAGCAAAATTTTTTATGTTTTATGTGTTTTCCGCATAGTAATGATCCTTAGTTCAGCTAGGGGTCATTACATCCTCATCACAGCATGCCTTGGGTGGATGGTTTAACCTATTAAGCTAATCCTTGGGTATTTTTTCCCCAAGGAAAACCTCATGAGATCCTCCTTCTTCCTCAAAAAAATTGGATGGAGGGTGGCTTAAGCTCAACCACAACCAGTAACCCCAAAAACCTCAACCAAATTTGAACCTATGATATATTCCCTCCACGCCAACAAAATGACTTAGATGGAAAAGTCAACCAATTCAGATAACCCTTGGGACTATACAAATTTTATATATATACCATAATATGTAAAGTTTCTAGTAATTCAATATATTTGTCTTGAGTATTGAATGTAGTCTAATTTGTAGGCCCCATCATGTGGTTTTCGTCTTGTTGAGTAGTAATGGATTCATTATGCCCCAAAAAAAATGTAATTATTATCAGTATGGAATTGGGTGTGACCAACTAAAATATATAATTACTACCCCATAATAATATCTACCCAAAAACAATCATTGTGCCAAATAGTGCAATGTGTCTCAGCTAAGAATAAAATTTCCTTTACAATTATATATTAATTCACTCACAGATGTTATTTCATAGTAAAGGATAAATTATTATATTAATATCCATTTATACCACAGGGTTGGTAGGTTTTAGGGGGATCATCCTTGATCTCAAGGGATAGACAAAAACAAGTTTTGAATGGGGCCTTGGCGATGCATCTAATAATCAAGTTGAGGAACTAATCCTATTACAATGGCTCAAGATCTCAATCCAAGGTGAATTCAACATTGAATAGTGATCGGAGATTCAAATCTCATCATAAGACATATGTGGATTCAACAATATTGATGGATGGAAATCTAGCAAGGTTTATATTAATAACATGGAAAGAGGAAAAAATATTTGTTTTGATAGAATATTAACATGTACTTAGGGTATTAATCCACCAAGTAGATCAATTGGAAAATAGTGTTGTGTGCTTGGAGGTTGGAAATTTGAGAACAAAAGATGATACTTTAAAAATACAAATCCCATAGCAATATGGTTTATGAATTCTCCAAAGTCTATTATGCCAAGTAGAGGATTGAATACAATTGTTGCATGCAAATCCAAGTGGTGACATGTTATCAAGAGGAAGGGATGGTCTTAACTTCCATAAGTACCAAAGGACATCCACACTCATTCATTGTGATTGTGGAGTAGAACTATATGCCTCCAACATTTAGTGTGGCAGATGTTGGTGGGATTTTTTTTTGTATTTGAGCAATTTGTAAAAATCATCATCTTGAGTTTTTTTTTGGTTATTGGTAGCCAAGAATATTGAGAAATGTGGGAAAGATAATGGGGAATAGACCATGGGGCTCGACTAATATCTATCATATTTGTACTAACTTGGAAGATAATGAACATGGAAGAAAAAAATCATCCGGGTCAATGTGATTTTTGTAGGGTTATGGATATTTGATGTGTTTTGAGGAGGCAAGAGAGATCCCTTTCATACAACCATTCCACATTAACCAATTTAGTAAATAGAGTGAATGCTCGGGAGGAGAATCAAAGTCTAGGGTATTCCAAAATTCTAGAATTAGTGATCCATCAAAAGAGACAAATTGAGCATTTACAGGTAGAGTGCAACAGATGACAACATATAGTAATAGGACTAGTAAGAAATATTATTTTAAGGTTGCTCCACAAAGAATGTTTGTGGGTTCGACACTGGAGGAAGGAAAAGAAGAACAAACAATCCATCAAGATATTAGAGAAGTGGAGATGGAACCTATGGATGAGGATATCAATCACCTTTAGGAGGATCAGAATGAGGCCCACAGTGGACACGACTTTGCTTAATTCTAGGTTATTAGTATGTATTGAAAATATTTTTTTCTTGTAGGTTAGTTTAATAGAATCTATAACAACAAGGTTGAGTGTAGTTCCTTTGGAAAGGATAATATTATAGCATTAGTTGCAAGCTCTTTTATATTTTGCATAATCTGTGAATTGGATGCATATGAAACACTTTCTATTCTTGTATTTCTACATTGAGAAATATAGCTACAACACCTTTTTAATATAGGCTTAGTTGTTTTAGTCGTCTCGGCCCCAAAAAAAAAATCTATCTATATTAATATTTATATTAGACATGCGTCAAGTTAGAGTGTAACAACCCATTTTGACCTAGGCCTAGAATTATTTATGGCCTAATTGTATCTTCATTCGCTTATTAGCTATGGAGTACTATTAACATTAGCACTTCAAATTTTGGACATGTGTACGTATGTGTATGTAAATATTATGAATGGTTATTGTTATGTTATTAATGATGGATGTTATGTGATCTACTTCTAACATGAAATTTTAATTGAAATATCTCGGTACATGGATACAAAGTTTAATTATATGTTTAAATGTAATTACATGTTAATAGTGTATGGTTTTTCATGAGTTCATGTTATAAACTAACCTGAAGATTGAATGGAATATGTAATAGCCATAGAAGGATGATAATTTTGGGAAGTGATTTTTATTTGGAGGAATTTTGGTAAAAATATGGGAGTTAGAAATTGTTGATCCACATTCGTGATCAACTTAGTGTTTTCATTTAACCACCCATAGGATTTTCCTTAACTTTTCTTTTGTTTTTTTTCGTTTTTTTTCTTTTTCTTTCATATCAAAATTTTTCCAACACTTAGACAATTTTCAATTAATGAGAAGTGGGGGTCGAAAAATTCTTGAGTCCACATGTTTGTTGGTCCGCAGATTTTCATTTGTGCATTAAACATTTTGCACCTTTTACCTTCGTGTCTTCCACAATGCACTTTCACCTTTTTATACTTATTCATTTTGTTGAAATTCGGATGCGAATCTACATACTTCCCATTAATATTTTTCCTTGAGTCCCCAGGTTCGCAGGTCTGAAGTTGTCCAAAGTCACTTTTTAAACACTTAGTCAATTTTCATAAAAAGTGGATGTGGAGCTATTCACTACACGATAACCTTTTTCTAATCTCTAGGTCCACAAGTCCGCATTCTCTAAAACACACCTTTTACTTATTTGATCCTCAAAACAACCTTTTTCGATACTTAACCATATTTTCAATCTCGATATGGACCTCCTTACCCTTCCTCATATCCACATCCACAAGTTCGCAAGTCCTCATTTCTGTGTTATACAATTTTCACTTCCCATTCCTCATTTTTCACTCTCATACTTAACATTTTTCATCCTCCATCACATCACATCACCACTTCCCATCACATTTATTGTCCCTACCACATCATATGCCACTAGTGTTAGAAAAACAAGATCGCAGAGCAATAAAATAAAACAAATGTGGAAATAAAACACATAATATACATAATACAATAGAGACATAGATATACATGTTTCACCCGGTGTGGGCTATGTCCACCAGAGAAATTTCCAGGTCCTTCCTTTATTATTATCCAAATAATGAAGGGATACAACCTACAACATACCCGTTGTAACTTCCTCTTCTTTCTCTCATGGTATCCTCTCTCAGAACACAATATTCACTTGCTCACATAGCCGCAATAAAATTCCCTCGTATATAAAATAGGTTTTCCTTATAGGGGAAAAATACCTAACATAAATTTTGTCGTACGATATGTGACCTTATAATGAACAGTCCAAATTGACTACGAAATTACAATATTTTACAAGGTAATTTTTCCCAAAATTTCGCTTCAGGGGCGCTTCCCCCGAATCCCCCTCCAAAGGGGGCTCCAAAATTTCTCGTCCCACCCCGGACTCCCCTTGGAAAGAGAAGTGTGGGGGAAGCCCCCCCACACCCCCCGTCAAGTAATGGGGTCCAAACATGACTAAAACAAGACCTATGAATCAGGAACATAATCAGGCTAACAACCAACAACTAGTGTAAACTTAATGTCACTATTAAATTCATGAAATATTCATTAAATCTTGAAATAAATCCAAATCTCATGTAAGCCAAAAATATTAAAATAAAAATTTATGATTGATTGAGTTATCAGGACAATATGTGGCGAAATTAAATAAAATCAAATATGCCAAGTTGTAAGTATCAATAGTAGCGCCACCTTTTGTCAAAAGAAGAAAAGAATGTCAAGTAAGAAAAAGAAACTATATTTTAGAAATGCACTAAACACACTCAAGCATGAGGATCAAGAGTTCCATTGGTCCAGAGAATACAATTACTACAAGACTCTTTCTCTAGCCGAGAAGAAAATGAACTTAATTTTCACCTCAAGAATAGCATTAATAGGTTATGTTCTGAAAGTGAAAGACTTCAAAGAGATTTCTCAATGGTGCACATGTTGGAAGATTGATTGTTGTCATTGATGTCAACCCTAGTCATGGGTTTTGGACCACAAGATTGATAAAGGTATTTGGACATGAAGGAAAATGCACATGCATATACAACACCCATGAATGGATAGTATACATCATGTTG
>ML788316.1:114490-128774 GCA_009831015.1 Picea engelmannii
AATTTTAAGGAATAGATGCAAAAGGACTTAGAAAATGATGAAGGATATTTTAGAGAAGTTGTGAATACATTTTCAGCTAAAGTATTGAGCTCAAGTGAAGCTCACAAAAAAGAACAAAAATTTTCTTTCACTTACCGAATGAAGCAGGTCAATGCATGTTGGCTAAGAAGAATAAAAGAATTAAAAGAAATGATAAATGAAACTACTGTCTTGAGAAATAAAAAGAGTGTTTTGTTTCTTAAACTTGTGGATCTTACAAAGGAACTTAATGGTCCCAATTTATTGATGGATACGGCCATGACCTTATCAAAAGAATCTTTAATGGGACAACTTGATGCATTAAAATGTTTTTGGGAAAATGAATTTATTGAAACTATAGAATTTTCTGAAGAGGAAGTTGAAAATGATTATTTCGGTATATCAACAAGAATGATGGAGTTGACGACACGTTGCATCAATCAGAGATGGATCTAAGGGAATTTCAAAATCAATTATTTGAAATTAAAACTAAATATGAAATTACCGTAGCACTTTTAAGGGAATATATTGAGGAATGGTTGAAAAAAGAATTAATTAGAATTACCGAATTGGAAAATCAAGAAGAAGTTGTAGCAGTTATGCCACCTCAACCACAACATGCACCTTTAAAATAAATTTCTACAAACAAGTGAAAGGTGACTAGAAATTTCCATAACAATGATTCAAGAAGCAACCATGTTCCCCCTCTTTTGTTGGTTTTCTTCTACAATCATTTGTCATATTGCCTTATATTTATCAGTATCCTGTGAAAACCAGGTTGACGCTTACTTGTTTGTTCTCTTATCTTCAAGTATTTTTTATTTTATGGTTTTTGGAAACCAATCCCAGTCCTCTTTGAAGGGTGAACACATACTTTTTCTTTAAATAAATTTACTTTGTATTTAAAGACTGACAATATATTTTAGACTTCGATAGAACTACTTGGGATACTACATTATTGTATTCTCAAAGACGTTGACCTGAATCTTGAGTTTCCAAATGTTTTATTCATCATAATATTTGTGGTTCCTAATGAAATGATCATTTTGAGTTCTCTTATTTATGTGATCCACCTTTATGATCTCTTTACTGGGGACATTGTTTATCATCTTGATGAATGTTGTGATGGAAATGTCAACTTCTCATTTATCATACTCATTTGGTTTATCTACATTGTGAATATTGTATATATATGGTTTTGTTTTGAAAATACCTGGTCCCAATCTAGGGTATTATTTTGAATGTGAATATTATTTTTTACAAATTTTGTTCCTTCTCATATTTTTTTTTAACTTTGTTTATAAGCAAAAGAAGAGTACCACCTCTCTAAAAATGCAGGAGGATTCATATCCTCCTAAGGTTGACCTTAAGATCGTAAAACAGTCTTTTATATCAACAGTAACTTGCACTTTGGATCTGGACATACTTAAAACTTGGGACTTTAGATCGGATATACTTTGGACTATTATTTCTATGGACTTTGGGATCAGAGGGCCAAATGTAGAATGCACTCTTGAAAGAATATAAGATTTAGTAATCCAAATAATAGACAGGTCTTGTATTTACTGATAGAAAATACAGAGGAAAAACTGCCTGCTAATTAAATACTAATGAAATGTAATCACAGTAGTTGTTGTACTAAATTGTAATCATTCATTTGTTTAGGAATGACTTAAAGAGAACAGAAGATATGAAACACAAAGAGGGCACATAACTCAAACATTACAAAATTTGGAATCTCTGTCTGCACTTGTATTAATACTGACAAAAAATGAGTTTTCTCAATTACAATATGGAAAGAAGTCGCATGTGCTTAACTTTAGAAAGTTATATTTATACAAAATATTCTCAACCTTAAATGGTTGGAATTCCCCTTATTTCTAAAATAGTAAAAATTACAAAATGTAAAATGTGAAATGCTTCACTTGCATCTTTTTTGTCAGTCTCCTCATTATGTTGGCAGAGGCATTTTTCTCTCTAGTTCCCCAGCTCCAAAATGGATAACGCACACAAGTCATCTCATTTGTTTCCAGCGGTGCTACCTTTTCCTTGCTCAATGCATTTGATACATCTGCTCACAAATTGTGCCACTAGCCTGGAAGGCTCTGTTAAATTATTAGCCTAAAAAATATATAATTTATTTTCCAATTGAGGCAATCTTTCTTCCATTCATCTATATACTGAAACTATAGACTGTAATAGCATATTAGGCTTCACTAGCCATCTATTTAACTGAATAATATCAACATGTTTTATCTGTGATATTTAGGCATGAACCTCTTCCATATTAGTCTTGTTATGTTAATATGTCCCAGTACTCTAGAGATATATTCTTTATCAAGGCCTAATGATTCTTTGTTGAGTGAGTGGAAAGCCTCTTCACAAAACTCCTTCACTTCCTTAGCCATTTTCCTGCTTTCATCTATGCTATATTCCCAAGCTTTTAGTGTTATATCACCTATGGTCTGTTCTGAAATGGACAACCTAGAAGTCATAGCTACTCTTTATTTTGTTGACGACACAACTGCTTCTTAGAAGGTAGTCTGGGCAGAAATAGCTTCTCTCACTCTTAAAAAAATGTTATTTAATGCTTGATCTATCACCCGAAAATGATCTTGTACAGTTTCAACCTTAGTGAGAAGGATTTCTTGTGCTGCTTCTAGTTCCTTTCGCACTTCCAAAGCTTGAGATTGGAACACTGTTATATTTGCAATCATATTTTCGGTAGATATTACCTTGGCTTGCAGTTGCCTTACCAACTCATCCTGTTAGGTGGCCCATCCCTTGCTCGCTTGTATATTCCTATGCATATCCTCGAGGCTGGATTTGAGTTGTTGGATTTCCTATTTGTCGTTGGCTCTAATAAGATTGAAGTCCTTGTTGACCTCGTTCCAGACATTCTTTTCTACAGTCTTCATTTGATTTTGTAATTGGCTTATTTGCAGATCTTTCTGCTTCGGTCGTTATTTTAAATTTCCGACTGAAAATTGGTTAGCTATTGCAAAAGCCCCCAATGAGCCTTCTACTTCTTCAGCAAATTCTACCTCCTCCAAGGCTTCTCCATAAATTAGCACCCTGTGTATTTTGACAACTGAACCTTCCTTTAGGTGCATTTATCTCTTCACCACAACCTTCCTTTTCTTGTTGAAAAAGTAATTGGAAGGAGGCAATTCTTCAACCGAAATGGGTGTGAGATCCTCTATGAATATTACCTCTGCATTTGTGTCTCGTCTGGTGAATTGTAACGGTGTGATGAACTGGATGGGGATACCAATTTCGGTGGACGACTATTTCCCGGCCGCATTTGTAGTTGATTTATCTGGTGAAATCAGTGGTCCTTCTTATCCCTTCTTTATCAATGGTCCTTCTTCTCCCTTCTTTATCAATGTCTCTTCTTGATATTTGTCTTGGTAACTTGATATATTTGTCGATGGGATATATTTTTTTTTAGTTGATACCTCAGTCTTCTCCAAACTTCCCTGGATTTCTTGTTCATTGGAGCTTACTACTTCTGAGCTTCGGGTCTCTATTTGTTGTGTAGTTGTAGACGTCGGGGTTCCTCCTTGTAACACTTTAGGGAAGTTACTTCTTCGGTGCCTCTGAAATTCATAAAAATCAATCATTTTATTGGGTGACAAAGCCCGAACTCGACTCAAGACCTCTGGATAGGATCTCGCTCCTCGAAAAATCTTGTCTTGAGGGGAATCTTCATGTTCATACCTTTTCAAATTGTAGTTGGCCATGTGGTTACCCACGACCTTCTATGGGTCGTGATTTTTGAATCCAATGCTGACCATATTCATTTCTTCCAAAGCCACGACCTCTACTTTAGAGTGATCAAAATCCAATAGGGAAAATGTACCAATATGCGAGGGAAAAGAGAGCCATACCTTTTTCTGTACCGTTTTGAGCTCCTTGCTAATCCCACCGAGCAAAGTTTGTTGTGCGACCTCTTGGCACACTAGTCGGTCTGGTAAAAATTGTGGCAGAGCATATGTAGGAAATGAACAACCAAAAACCCTAATATAGGAGAAGTGTTCCTTGATATACCAATCTTTTATTTTTCCCAGGTTATTCACAATTTTGTTGGAGATTATGGGAGGTGGGTAGCCATATATGGCAGTGTGCATTGGCACCACTACCCAGTTGCAGATCTCATAAAAGAATTATTTTTCCTTTTCTTCCCAAAACTTCGAATGGTAAATATGTATGGGTTACTATTTGGAGCCCAACTCCAGTCCATTAGCGGAAAAGGCGTCATGAGACAGACGACGTCCATAGTATAAGTCAACATGAAAAATTGGGTCGGTTTCCCCTTAGCCCTTAGCGACTGATATTTTGTAATCTCTTGAACCAAACTATCCGACAATATCTTTTCCCAGTCAAAAGAGTACCCTTCTGCTACTGTGTGTATAATAGGTACCCACTGTAAAAAGAAATGACTTGTGTTTTCCTTCCCGTAGAGCCTACACATCATCATTGCTATGTACATTATGTGGGGTTCTAGTGCGAAAACTGGGTATATACCATGGGATTCCACTCTGAACTTCTCAAGGCAAGAATAGCAGTCTTTGATTAAATCAGGAAGGTTTTCTTCGTATTGGTCACATTCCTTCTTATTGAAATCTACTAGGAAAGTTGCATTGTAAACGAAATTGGATATCAGAGACAATTTGTACATCACCTGTAGATTCTCTGGCCTGAAAGACCCAATTGCGACCTTTTGTGAATTGAAAATAGTTCTAGTTGGGATATCTACGTGGTCCAGCACCCAACCGATCATATCCTTATAGGGAAGGAGCTTAGGCCTTGTCGCAATCTTCTGTAGCTCTGACTGAGAAACAAATTTTTATTTGGTAGATATGTCCTCCTTCTCCTTATCACTTGAATCATCCAGGATTTACCAATTCATATTGTAATATGTTGAATACTTGTGTCCAGGATTTGACGTTGTCTATGCTTCTGAGCGAGGTGTCAGAGAGAACACCTGCATTCTGGATTCTGGCTCGAACTTTCACCAGTAGCTTTAGGTGATTTTCATGGAGCCATGGTATCAAGCCTTCAAACTCTGTTATCTGCCACAGGAAAGGAATAAAAATACTTTAGCTAGAAAAACTTACAACTCAGTAAAAAACATAATGAAATTCAAATTCGCATTTCTTTTCCTTTAATCGCATCGATCAACCAATACCTTCACTGACAGAGTATTTACTTTCTTTAATGAATCAGATTCAAGTGGAGGCTCAAAATCTTGTTTGGAATGATTGTCGTAAAGGTATTATTAATGGTCATTAATTTTTGGTGGTTCATGCTCGGGAAAAGCACATACTAAATTTGAATTTATTCAAGTCATCATTAAGCGATGTATTAATTAAGAGATAATCTTTGTTTAAGCATCGGTTAATCATAGTTATTATTAAGTAAATTTTGGTGCTTCGTCTCTCGGGAGATCTTATAATAGCCTGAGCTATAACTTACAAAATTCGAAATCATGACATGATTAATTAAGTTTAATTACGTTAAACCTTTTTAATTAATCATGATTAACCTCAAATATTTTGGGGTTTCGGGTCTTGGGATATTCTATACTAGTTCGAGTTATGTTCTCTTAATCACGAAATCGTGATTGATTAATTAATATTAATCACTTTTAACCTTTTAAATAATCATGATTAACTTCAAGGGTTTCACATTTTCCGATATCGGGACCTGGTTTTCGTTCGAGGCAGGATCCCTAAAACGCGAAATTGTGATAAGGTTTAAATATCGTTAATCATTTTTAATCATTTAATTAACCCGGTTTAACTTAAGATAGTTTCACGACTTTTTATATCGGGACTTTGGAGTTCCTATATGTTGGACCGTTAGTATCGCGAAACCCCGAAACCAGACATTTCGAAGGTAGTCGTTGGTGATTTGACCTTTTAACAAGTGGGTGGCTCCATAACTTTTAAGGATTTCAGATCATTGGATTCAACGGAAGACTTCATCAATGGTGATATTCAGGTGTGTGTTTGTCCTTATTTAAACAATAATGAAACTTATCTAAGTATTAAGTTTAGAAAAATATATTTTTTCCAACATAGGATCCATCTAGGGATCATGTCTCCCTGCGAGTCGTGAAGAACAGTATACCAAGTGCCTTTATTGGGTAAATGGAGTCATTATTGCATTTTGTGGAAATTTTTCAGAAAAGGATTGCACTGAGAAAAGGGTTTCACCCGTAACTTAGAAAACCTTCAAAACACATCAAATCATGACTTTTGGTTAGGCCATTTGAAATTTCTCTCCCCTAAAACTATATTCAGATTTGTTCAAGATAATCAAAACAACCTTAACTTATCTATCAGGCTCTCTTCGATCTTATTTTTGTCAAGGAAAAGTGATTTTAATGATTTAATTTGGGAGTCCTTAGTTGGCTTAGAGTGTAAATCTTGTCGAGAGGAAGACTAACTACCATAGTACATTATAATACATGTATAACAGTCTTGCAGATATCGTAAGCATTGCTTCACTGCCAGCGAGACTGTTCAGTACCCCAGTGAAGTTATTTAATTCCCAATTTGAATTTCCTTTCACCACTTCATTTTGTAATCTTGCATTTAAATGCTCAAGATGAGGGCAATCATTTAATGAATTTCCTTTCATCGTCTCTTTTTCGAACTAGATGGGGGCAATCATTTCCATGAATTTCCTTTCATCATCTGTCTTTTATATATATATATATATATATATATATATATAAGCATGAAGTGGGGGCAATCAATTTGTATGTCACATACCACGGATGATATATGCTTATAAATTAGCAACAAAGTTCTGTTAACTCACTTTGATTACTCTGGGTTATTTTCCTTCCGACCTTCAAGACACCTTCGCCTACAAGGAAGTTTTTCACAGGGGATTTTTACTTTTCATGGGATTGCCTTGAGTGAAATTGATCAGTTTGAATCTGTTAGAGAGGCTAAAGTGGTCAATATTAACCTATACATACTTTCTTCCAGTTAAATCGAGAGGTGCATATAAATATTCGCCTAACATTGCTTTAAGACATGTTTATGAGTTTTCATAGTTGGGGCGAAATTTTCTCTCTGTGGAGACCAAGGGAGGAGATGAGAACCAAAGGGAACATAAGCTTTAAGATGGATACACTGGAAAATTAAGAGTTCAACAACTCTGTTGCGAATAGGTTCAATCTTGCATAATCTTTTCAGTGATTCTCATATTTCTTTAAGATCTTTGATTTGTATTTCATTTTTATTTAAATTTCATTTAATTTAAATTTTTTATTTTATTTATTAAACATCAGAGGAAACCTTTAATATTATTCCATAATTATCATATTCCTGTTATCGTTGGTTAGGTGACAATATTTCAATGAATGAGACTTCTTTCAGATTTAGCTAAATCCCTCTGAAAATTTTAACTTGGTTCAGTAGGTTTTAGAAGCTCATACCTGAAAATTTATTCATATTTTCAACTAAGCCGACTATTTATTTATCACCTGTTTTGGGAGCATATCTCTATTCTGGAAAAAAAAATATGATATTTTGACTATCAGTCGGTATCCTGCGATAAAAAAAAACATGAGAGTTGTCAGATACTTCTCAAAAGAAATAGTAACTATTACCTTCTTCTTTTTTTCCTGCTTTCGTTTTTTAAAACAACAAACGTGTCTATATTTACAGTGAAAGTAGAAACTTACCAAAGAAATGAAAAATTGTGAATCAAAGTAAAGAAATCAAAACAGTATATACAGTGAGAGTTTGGAAACTGTTTATTGCATAAAATGCTTCAGGTAACGCCCGTTGATAGGGGCGTTAAGGATTTTCCCATCCAGATTTTCCAACAAAAATGAATTCTTCCCTTCGGAAGTTGTGATCTTGAAGGGACCACACCAGATATTGTATAATTTTCCATGTTTTCTAGAGTCTTCCTTCCTAGCATCCCACTTTAAAACTAGGTCGCTGGGAAGGAATTCCCTATCTTTAGCTTTTTGGTCAAACAGGGTTTTCATGTTATCTTGATATTTCTGGAGCTTCTCATCTACTTCGGCCCTATTTTATTGTATTTCAATCAATTGATTTGTTCTCTTGGTGACGTGATTTAGCTCTTCCTTGGCATCTTGATAGAGATTCATTACGGGCAAATCCAGATTGATGGGGAGAACAAAATCGGTACCGTATACCATTTGAAAAGGGGACATTCTGATTGATCTCTTAGTGCCTATCTGATTAGCCCACAAAGTGTATTTCAAATGTACATGCCAGTGTTTCTTATTTTCAGCAAGCACTTTTTTAATTATGGTGATTAGACTCTTGTTCGAGGATTCGACTAACCTATTTCCCTAAGGATAATTGGCTATGGAATACCCTAATACAATATTGTATTTCTGACAGAAAATTACCAAGGCCATGGACTTGAAATATTGGTCATTATCAGTAACTATCTTTCAAGGACAGCCAAACCTCGATAAAATGTTTTCTTCCAAGAAACCGATCACCACTATATCTGTTGCGCTTCATGTCGGAATAGACTCTACCCATTGTTTTCTTCCAAGAAACCGATCACCACTGTATCTATTGTGCTTTGTGTTGGAATATTTAGTAGCGCTCAAAATCCACTTATTTTGTGCACTCGAATGTAGATGTATTTCACCAATGAAATCTAGACCCCATTGTTGAAACAGAGCTTATGTTTTAATTGGGACCAAAGGTAGTGCGGGAATCTTTTGCTTGCCTGAAAATAGTTGACAGGAGTTACAGGCTCTGACTTTAGAGTTCACATCAGTAAATAGTTTCCACCAATAATATCCAGCTCTCAGGATTTTATATGTCATTTCTCTCCATGCATGATGCCCTCCACACACTCCTTCGTGGAATTCGTTTATTACCCTCTTCGTTTCTGATTCTACTAGACAGCTTAATAAGAAACCCAGAGGATCCTTCCAATATAGTTGATTTTCCATGATACAATATTTTACTGCATGTAACTTCAACGTTCTAGCTTTGGAAGGAGTCATACCACTCATCCACCGCAAAGTGAGAAGGTAGGAAATTATGTCTTTATACCAAGCCGAAGAAGAGAATTTCTTTCGTATTTGAGTCATAGGTATCTGGTCATCGAACTCTTTGATATCTAGAATTTCTTCGTATGATTGTAAATAATTTATCCCAAGTTCCCAAAAATTTGATTCGGCTAGTAATTTATCCAAACCCTGAGCTTTGACTAGTTTGGTCGGTTTTACTTCTAGGTCAAATTCTTTAATCTTGGCCAACCATCTGCCTCTTTTTCCGTCACTATCTGGTTGAACTAATATGTCTTTGACAATGTTGGTTGGTACGTAGGGGATTACCTTAGAATGGAGCACATAAGTTCTAAAAGCTTTGAGAGATTTCACCATTGCATATGCTTGATTTTATAGTATATCATATCTTAGTTCAGCATCTATGAGACTTTTACTAAAGAATTCTATTGGCTTCTCAAAACCTTCATTGTTCTTTTGTAAGAGCACGGTCGCGATAGTGTGTTCGAAGGCAAATGAGAATATCAAGAATTCCTTCATATAATCTGGGCTAGCTAGCACTGGTGCTTCACCTATAACTCTCTTGATACATTCAAATGATCCTTTGGCTTCAGTTGTCCATTTAACCTCGATGAAATTCTTGAGCATATCTGTAATCAATTTTACAATTTCAGCGAAGTTTGGGATAAATCTTCTTAAAAAAATATTTTTTCCTAAAAATGATTGAATCTCTTTTCTATTCCTAGGAATATTTATTGTATCTATAGCTTCCACCCTTTTCAGGTTGATTTTAATTCCATCTCTAGATACTATGTGGCCCAAGATTTTACCTTCCTGCATAGCAAAATGAGATTTCTTGGGGTTCAGAGACAAACTGAATTTTCAACATTTCTCAAATGTCTGTTTGAGGTGCACCAAGTGCTCTACATCAGATTTAAAAAATATTGTTATATCCATAGCTTGTTGGAACGTGGCTCCTGCGTTCATCAGTCTGAATGGAATTTTGTCATACATGAAGGTACCCCATGGGGTGGTGAATGCGGTTTTTTCCTTATCATCCTCGTGGACTACAATTTGATTATAGCCTGAGAATCCGTCAATCATGGACATTCTATTTTCCCCAACCACTTTTTCCAACATGTGGTCCATCTTGGGTAATGGATAATTATCTTTGAGGGACGATTTTTTTAAATTTTTAAAATCTACACACAGTCTGATTTCGTCGTTTTTCTTTCTTTCCAGGACCAGGTTGGATACTCACTCAAAGTATCTGAGTGGAACAATTATTTTAGCATCCAAGAGCTTCTTTACCTCCTTTTCTATTACAGGCAGTAGTATGGGATTTATCTTTCTAATCTTCTGCTTGAACGGTTTAACACCCTTCTTTAGGGGAATTTTGTGTTTGATTACGGTGGTATCATAAGTTCTTAATTCATCATAGGACTAGGCGAGAACATATTTGTATTGCTTTATTAACTCGGCATATTTGATTTTTATTTCAGGGGGAAGGTATTTAGATATTTTTACCAGCTTAGGAGTTTCTTTGGTGCCTATATTACAATCTTCAACCTCTTCAGGCTGAGGCTACAAAGTAGACTTCAATGGAATATCATCATGATCAAATAATATCTCCAAAGGAATTAGACCTTTAGGGATTTAATTATTTTTCAGCACCAACATGTGATGATTAGCGATCTTATCTTGGAACTCCTGAGGATCCTCACCTTCCTGCATTATCCAAGTAGGGTCATTTTGATTTTCCTGATCAATATGCGTTTCGAAAAATTCGTCCACCATTTCTAGGAATTGTCTGATTTTCTTGTCATCTTCAAAGAACTGCCAGTGTTATTGTTTGGTATCGAGGGTTTGTGCCTCATTTCTATGTGATACTTCAGTTTGAGAATAGTAGGAGGTAAAAACATTGCAGATGCTTTGGCCAATGAATCTGCCTGTTGATTTTTTGTTCTTGCGATGTGACGAATATTAAACGATGAGAAAAAAAATTCAATCAGATCCTAGGAACAATTTCTATAAGACATTAACCTTGGGTGTTTGTCCTGATACTACTACTTTACCTACTTTATAATTAATTTTGCATCACCATAAACTACCAGGTTTTCAATCTTCAACTTTTTGTCATCCTCTAATCCCAAAACCAGGGCTTCGTATTCACATACATTATTGGTGTAATCGATGTCCCATTGTAATATGTAAGAGAAAGGGATAATAAACTCGTCTCTAGGTGCCAAAAACAACACTCCAACTCCTACTCCTTCACAAGACAAAGCACCATCGAAATACATTTTCCAAACTCCAGTACTATTTACATTTTTATTTGTCTTTTCTATTTTTTCTTTTTCTGTACAATTTTCTTCTATACATTTATCTAAATCATCATCGATCGATAATATACAGTTTCCTAAATCCTTATCTGCGACATAAATAGGATAATTATTCAGATTCATCGGATCACTTACTGTATATGCCAACCTTGTTTCTCTGTACAGGCGGGTGAACTGTCTGTCGAAGATCGGGATTGTAGCATATGTCATGTCGAGTTGAAGGGATCCTCCAAGTTTGGCACCCCAAGACTTGAACAATAGCATGTCATACTTTGGAGGGATATCAACAACAACCACATCCATCATAACACTTTTTACAGGAATCTGTGCAATATTAACCACTAAATCTTTAATCATACCCACACATTTAACTTTTCTCGAATCAAAAGAATATAGATCTCTGTATGGTCTGGTAATTTTGAGACCAAGTCTATCCATAATAGCTTTGGCATCACATTGTGGGAGGATCCAGAATCCAACATGCAGTTATGGAGTAGATGATCATGCACAGTCAGTGTAATGTAGAAAGGAGCGACAGAATCTCTAGCATTCTCAAAATGTGGAACAAACATTATAGTTGGTTTATCATCTTCTAAATTTCTAACATCCACATGGATTTTGGCATCAGTAAAATTTATCATTTTAGCAATCTGTTTTCTATATGTAGGTTTTTTTGCCAATTCAACCAGGGGCACAGGGATCTTGATTTTGTTAATCTCGTTCTCTAAACTAAAACTTCATGTTTCCTTTTTGGCTTCTCTGGTCAAGGCTTCCATCTCCCTTTCTTTTTTTTTATTAGTTTGTGTTTCTTTCATTTTAGTGGTTTTTGTCTCGACAGTCTGTGTTTCAACTTCCCTTGTTTTAGTATTCTATGTTTCAACTACTTTTGTTTTGGTAGTCTGTATTTCAGTTGCTTTTATTTTGGCAGTCTGTATTTCAGCTGTTGGTTGAGCTGCCTCATTCTCTTTAATTCTCGACATTATTTTCTTCGGTTGGGAAATTGCGATATTTCTAACTCTGGGCCTTAAATTATACTTTTGTTGAAGCCCGGCCATTATATTGTCAGTGATTCCTTGATAAGAAGAATATTTTGCGATATTTATGCTATCATCATTATTAGACCAGTATTTTGCGTTTAAATACCTTTCATAATATTGCCTCGTCAAATAAGGTTCTCGAAAATCATCGCCAAGATTATTCATATCTTCCTCTAATTCCTCAAAGTTTTGCATATCATCTCCTCCTATAAAATTTTCATTTTTAAAGGGGGTCTGAATCTTTTGATCTTCATTTTTTATTGGTCTTTGTTGTATTTGAGGATTAGGATTCCTCCTGAAATCTTTTCTAACGAACTGATCTGTTTTAGATTGATCCAGTTCCATTTTTGAGATTTTATTAGATAATTCTTTGATTATTTTTTCCATGTCATCCATTTTGTCTTCCACGGACCTCCCAGATCCAAAAGGTCCTGCTTGTTCTCTGAATCGTCTGGTTTCTTTATTTCCCATTTTGATTTTAGATTTTAACTTTCCCGATGCCATCCTATTTGACTCTATTTCTATAGCATCGTCCTGCATTCTTGTGAGGTCAGCAGATCTCCTTTCCCTCAATAGTAAGGCAAAGTCAGGCTCAAAATCCCCTGTGAAAGTCACCTTTGCTACAGGTTGTGAATGTTTAACCTCAACTGGAATTTTTCTATATAGTTTATTAAATCTCTGAGTGAATTTGAGAACTGTTTCTGAATTTTTCTTTCTTAAAGATTCGAACTCGGTTAAATAATAAAGGTAATCTTTCCTCTCTCCTGATTGTCTGAGAAAGGAATTTTCTAACTCGTCGAATGTTCTTATAGAGCCCGTCGATATCCCTCGGAACCAGGTTCTCACCTGTCCTTCGAAATTTTGAACCAAGAGTCTTGAATAAACATCCTCGTGCTCAAGGCCAAGGATATCAGCAAATTGATCGAAAAAATTTATGTGTTCTTTGGCCATTAAGTCTCCCTCTCCTATTAACTTTGACAATATTTTCATATAGTTTTTGGGTAGATCGTGGAGGGGAACTGGGAGGACTAAAGGAGAATACCTAGAAGCTACTTTAGCAAAAATTCTAGAAGGTGGAGGTGGTCCTTGATCGCCTCCTCTTCCTCCTCCAGCACCCAACCCTCCTCCACCTCTGTAACCTCCGTCACCACCTTCGGCAACAGCCATTGATAATCTAGGGGATGAAACTTGGAGATTATAGAGAGGATTCTCAAAGATGTGTAGTGGTCTTCTGGATCCTTCGGGATGACGAGAAAGGGGTTCTAAGAACTAATCATCAACAGATATAAAATCAAAGAAGGGGGGGAAAGAGAGATGAGGAGTAGGTTCTTCAGACTTGCGGGATATATAAACGGGATGTTATAACCCTATGATTCATAGGATCAACTGGTGACTGGAAAATTTTCACTCTTGCTGTGATTTGGTTGTAAATAATATTTCATTTTTGCAAATTATTTCCAGAAGAAAGAAAAAATAAAATGAAGAGAAAATGAAAGAAAAATAAAGAAATAAAAGAGGGAATAAAAGAAAAAAGGATAAGGCCCCATGCAATAATAATGACTTCATCCATACAGTTTAATCGTGGTCTAGTCTTTTTGAATTTATGTTGATAAGATTAGTGAATAAGGCTTATCTAAATTGTTTAATCTTAGCCAAGTAGATAGGTTAGTTAGTGAATAAATTTGATCAAACTATCTAAACTTGATCAAATAGCCCCAGCGTAGAGTAAATTATCAGCCCAACAATCTAATATGGGATAAATGTGTTAGGTAGGTAGGATAGAACCTAGGTTAGTTGTTTTTATTTCAATAAAATAAGCCTAATGATGGTCGAGATTCTTTGTTTTGACCTACGAATGATTT
>ML788316.1:128931-140475 GCA_009831015.1 Picea engelmannii
ACATAACGCTATACCATCTTTCCTATACCACCGTCGCCTCATGACATCACACTCCACTACCCCATTGTCTCATGATGTCACACTCCACTACCTCCCCTTACAATCCTCATCCCATCACTTCGTCGACATATTCTCCCCACTTACCCGTCATACATAAAATCCTTTTTTCACCTTCCCTCCAATCACCGCCTTCCACATCATCCTAGCACACCTGTCACCCGTCCTTTGTTTTCCACCTCATACCCAGTTATCTGTTGGCCAATTAATACAGGCTAACATATCTATTAGCTTTATGACCTGTTCCCCTTGCCCAACGAATACCCGTTCTCCCAAATTTAATCATGTTTCCACCATTATCGCACTGTTCACATTTTCTCCGCATACCAGAAGCTCTTTTCACCTGTCATTGTCAGCCAGTAACCGAGATAAAGTCAATCACCCACTAATATTTTTTGTTTAAATTTGCAGGTACTAGTTGAGTTGATGGTGCCAAAGTCTAAGAAAACATAGGTCAAGGAAAATCCATTCCTCCTGCCTCATGTCGACCTCGACCGGATTCCGTTGGCTGACAAAGACTACCTGATCTCAGAGACCAGATGCAAATTCGATTTTTCCAAATTGCATTCATGGTTCAGGGACACCTTCCTAGATCAAAGTGATGGGATTGGACTTTGGGAGTCCAATCTCCCACTGTATCTCTTTCCCCAAATTCAACATTTTCCCGAATTCACCCTCAAATTCCAGGCGCATTAACTCCTAGATCAGAGATCCATTTTTTCCTCATCTGGAGAGCCCCTTTCACTATCACACCCGAGGCCATTGACCAGATGATGCAAATCCCCAGAGTCGAATCTCCCTCTCCTTTCAACCTTGAAATTCTAACTGAAATGTACCAAAATTTGTCTTTTCCCCAGAGAGCGCAGATTTTCAAGTTCCTCCTCCCACAGAATGCCCAATTCCCCAAGAAGAACCCCCCTTACCATTCTTCCATGTTTTCAGAAAAAGGTAACCAATTCATTTCGTCCTTGTGTTGTCTACTCGGATATTACTCAGATGAATGGGTGGACGAGCCAATCCTAGGTTTCTTGTCCACCTTTTCTTCCAAAGAGAAAGTGACCACTCAGTTTGACTACAGCAGTTTCCTAGCCGAGAACATACATGAGAAACTTTTAAGATTTCCCACAGAGGGCATGTTCCAGTATTCTTCAATATTGGCTTACATGTTCATGTTCTTTCAAGCAGATAAATTCTTGTTTCCCATGAAAAAATTGGACCAGGACGACAAACCACAACCTATCACCTCTTGGACTTCACTACTGAGAAAAAACTCCACAGAGTTTAATTTCAAGCAATTCATTGATCAATTTTACCACCCAGTGGTAAGCATGCTTAGTGGTAGACAAGATCCGAGGATAAATGAGGATATCCAAAGGATTATACACCTCTCGGACCTCGCCAAGAATGGAGACCGGTATCTGTATCAGAATCACATGGAAATCAAAATTTATGGATGTCAGATGGCTCCTTATAAACTTCCAAGATATGTACCTATAAGGATATTTTCCATTGGAATACATCAGGAAAATGATCAATTCAAACGACATACATTTTGTAGCTTTGAAGAAGAAACAATAGTTGAGAATTAAAGGGAAAATAGGATCCTTTATCTGTAACAGTCAAGATTTCGGGGAAGAGGCAAACAAGATACTAAAGGAAATGAATTTTGGTATCAGTTCCCCTTCGCATTATGATCCATGTGGGATTATTGCAGAGATGAGATCAAGGAATAAAATTTCCCCATATGCTCATGTGCCCAAACCTGAGATCGAGAAATATATGAATCAAACAAAGTGGGAGGTCAACACTCTAGAAAACATTAAACCACAGCCCCCTCCAACCGTCATCTCACAAACCACTACGCCGCAGGTACCCAAGGAGAAAAGACTCAGGAAGGATGTCTCACCTTCACTCACTGAAGTGTCATCGGAAGAGTTCCAGGTTTACACGAAAAGGCCTAAAATCAGTCACACAACTGGCAGGTCTGGAGAGGAAGAGACCCATTCTACCATAGTAGTTGAGGGAGAGCATTCATCACCTTTCTCCAGCAGCCAACAAATTTTGTCTACATCTTCCTCAAAGAAGCAGACTGATACCATTTTGATCACCCATCCATCACAAGATTCTGCAAAACTGAGTATATTTGAGAAATATGATTTGATAAAAAAGAAGAATGAGATGTTGACCAGCAGCACCTATGCTCAGTTCTCGAAGAAAACCTCCATAGCACAACATAGGTTGCTCTCTTCCGTTGATAAGGAAAGAGGGAGAATGCACATGGCGTTCTTACAGGCACATGTGCCTCATCCAAATAAAATCATTGATTACAAAAGGTCAACACTGGAATTTGATGCCAAGAAGGTACACCCAATTGATCAGATGGATTTGCATAGACAGATTGGAGAAATGGTTTTCTCAACATTGGCCAATGCTTCCACAACTGCTGCAAAATTACAGGTTTCTCTGAACAATGTTCAGAATAAACTAAAGCTTGAAAAGGTGTCATCTTTTTCAAAAGATAACAGGATCAATTCTTTCGAAGAGTTGTTACTTAAAATTGGGTATGACCCCTCAAACGTCAAAGTAGTTGAAGAACTACTGAAGAAAAAGAACAATGAAATAGCATCTTTGAGGAAGCAATTAAAATTGTCAACTACTGAAGACTCAGAAACCAAAGAGACGGTAGAGACAGAGGGTCAAAAAGAGGATATGCTAAAATTTATCATGGAGAAGAATGCACAAATCAAAGAGATGGAAGCAGAGCTAGAAACACTAGTAAAGGAAAAATAACAGACAAAGCCTATGGAGGTCATCCCTTTTAGTGTAGTTCCCCTCACAGTAGTTAGCACAGTGACAGCATTAGCAACCACCACTGCAGAACTTCCATCAGCTGCCCCAGTGACAGTCCCAAGGACATCGGAAGCTTTAGCAACATCAATGGAGAAGATGACTTTAAAAGGAACGGAAATCAAAAGATTGGAATAGGAGATAGAGAATCTCCAGAAGCTAAAATCACCTTTCCAAGCCAGTTACAATACAGAGAGACACACATCAGAGAAACTTAAGAAGGAAATACAGCAGCTGCAAAAGCAAATAGTTGTGGGAAAAACACTAGTAGAAGCCAAAGAGACCATTTGGATGGATATCTCCAAGTCCATAAATGAAATATTTCCTATGGTGCAAATCATGTTTGAACAACATGAACTGGTATCGAGGAACAAGCAGGTTATCGACAGGATAATGGGAGAGCTGGGAGAAATGCCCACAGAAGCAAATGGAATCATCAGGTTTCTTAATTCGAAAACTAAATAAGAACTGGAAAACCTGAAGATTGAGGATAGGACAGAGACTATCCTCGAGGTCAAGAGGGTTCTGACCAAAAGAGGACGGATGTTGCAATTGGAGGAGAAATCCTAGAACATGGATGTCGGAGTTCAGAAATGTTTTGGCAAGATTGATGTTTTGCAAAAGAAAGGTCTTCTCGATTTATTGGTTCTGAATGACAAGTTGATGACACTCTTTGATTACAAGTAAAGGATCATCATGGTAGAAAAGGAAAGCTCTGAGTTTTCAGGAATCCAGGGTAGCATAACAGGTAAATATATTTTAGAGACATTGCAACTCGACCTTAGCATCCAGCATGAAATCAAGCATATCTTCGTCATCAAGCCAACTTTCACAAAATACACAGAAATGGATGAAGTGTATCGCAGGCTACTAAAGGTCACCATTCCCAATCAGCAGAGATGGGAAGAGTTGTGTGAATTGATGGAGTAGAAGATGAGATAGATGTACAAGTTAGCATGCAAAACATTCAAAGTCAGTTTGATGATTCACCAACCATCTTTCCCAAAATCAGCATGGAGAATCTGACAGATCAAAAGCAGTTCCTACAATATTGTATTATGTTATCTAGTTAGTTAGCCTTAGATTTTGCCACGTCTTGATCATTAATGACAGGATTGATTGTAATATTTTCTATATATACTTCAAATTTTGAAGTACTGAGGGTTGATATTTACACCCAAGCAAGTTGTAAGAACTATAATTTTTCTCAAGAGATCTATCAGTAATAAAAGGGATGTTTCACAGGATTCCTGCGTGTTAACTATTGGTGATGTTTTCTCCTCTTCGTTGAATGGTTTTTCTATCTTCATAATCATTTTATGTTTTCTATATATGATCATTTAAAATAAGTTGAAGTTGTAGAATTTATCTTTGTATACTCTGTTTCTGGCTTTTAAAGATCTAAATGTATATCTTTTGACATTATGATAAAGAAATTCTTAAATGCTTCTTTGTTATAATTGATTTTCTCATATTTTGTGTTACCCATCATTTTATTCTAAAGGATCTAACAGTTGCGTTATCCTTCCCTGTGAAAAAATCTTTTAAAATATGTTCTTTGGTCTCAAACTTTATAAAACAGACCCCATAGCCCAATGGATACATAAGCAATATTTCAGCCATTTTTATAAAACAAACAATAGAGTCTATTTATTTAAATAGCCTACAATCTAAAACCTGGAACAAAGTTAAATCTTACAGAGAGATCCCTCTCTGAAATTGGCAGGGCTAGATCCCAGTTTCGAAGTGGTTGGATAAAGTTACCTCTGGTAAATTTCTTCTACATAGCGACAACCTCTGGTAATTTACAGAGCGTTAACATAGTGGTGATCATACTGGGGAGCTAAACAAACTTTCCATCCCATGATTTCTTTTCCCTAAACAAAGAAAACTTTATTTCTGAACTAATCGCAAAATCTTAACTTATAAAGAGATAATGTTCAGAGTTTGTTAAAGTTTGTATATAATTAGTTGAAAATTTCTAAAAATAAAAATTAAAAATTAAAAATTATGGCTCCTAAAAGAGTTTTCACTAGATCTCATCCGGATCCAGAACCTGCAACAGTAATAGACAATCCCAGAAAAATACTTAGAAAGAAAAATGTTGTAGAGGGTTCCGAGAGTCATAGTCCTCTTCATCGATCCCCTTCTCTTCCAGAGAAGTTGGTTTCCCTTCAGGATCTTGAGTTTGACATATCTTTTGAACAAAGCTTTTTTAGAACAAAATCCACCATCTTTGTAATTGAAACAATCTTAGATCAAACCATCCTACAACCTAGAACCCCTGAAATAATATCTCCCAAGGCAGACGTTGATCAAAGATTTCTTCAGGAATTTGACAAGCTAGAATACCTAGTATCAAATCTTGATCAAGCCTTCGACAAAGCTCACTTCCAACAATCATTTGAACTTTCTACCTTGACTATTGTTGCAGCTTCTGTTAAGCCTAAATCAGATCACTTTGTTCCTCCCAGCCCTTCATTTTCCACAGCCTCTGTCACCTCCCCTCCAATCACACAGGTTGTTGTCTAGCCTCCTCCACCAGTCATGGTAGAAAGATATGCTCCATTGGTGTTAGCCACTCCTTTACATCCCATGCCCCAAGAATATCAAACCAGACTTCCTTAGTTTGATGGTACTGGTCCTCTGAATGCACAACAACATGTTGAAAAAATGAATGATTATTTTGATTTGCAGGAAGTTGATGAGGCCGATGTGAAGATGAGACTATTTGCACAGATTCTGACTGGAGAAGCCAAAATGTGGTTCAAAACCTTACGTGTTGCTTCCATAACTGACATTATTGTTTTTCATCAAATTTTTCTAGACAGATGGGAGATAAAGAAAAATACTCTCCAGATCTTGTCAGAATATGAGAATATCATAAGGAACCAAGGAGAGACAGTGCAGGATTACTGCACTCGTTTCAACAATCTGTACAATGCAATTCCAGATGATATTAAACCACCTCAAGGTTTGGAATTAATAAAATTCCCCGATGGATTTGATGCTGACATGTCATATAATCTAAGGGAAAGAAATTTGTTACTCTAGAAGACATGCAGAAAAGTGTCGTTAGTGTGGAAGCAAATCTTTTAGCCAAAAGAGCCAAGCAGAGAACAGAAAGGAGGGTCACCATCAAGGAAGAGCCTTCCACTTCCTCATCATATGCCAAACTAGATTCTCTAGCCAGAGATATGGAGAGAATGATGGAGAGACTTACTATAGCTGACAGAAACCCACCCAGGGAAAACCAAGTTGCTCCTCAAATTCGAAACCTGAACTTCAGAAGAAATCTACCCCAGATCAGGAAGAGAGATCCTAGAGATCAAAGAGAACAAAGGGGGCCCGATCAGCAGATCATACCACCCCTCTAGGAGAATTACGCTAATGATGGGGAGGAGGTAATCAAGGATTTTGATGACACTCATATAAACCTCATGGGTGTTCATGACGATGAATCCATTTTTCTTACTCAGGAAGAGAACGAGTTTTTTCTCCTTTCACAAATAGAGGTAAATGAGGAAGCAAAAGAAATAGAACAACACTCCTTTGAAAATGTTATAATGGAGGTGCATAGGCAGTATAAACTGAGAAGAAAAAAGGTGAATGACAACCCTCCAAAGAAGGTCGCTGAAACAAAGAAGGCTACCGAAATGAAGAGAATAATTGAGACCAAGAAAACCTCAGAAACCTCTCCCAAGAAAGTCCCTGAGAGGAATAATGATGAATCTCCTGCAAAATGAAATCCTGAAATTTTACAAAGATCAAATAAAACTAAGGTTTCGTCAACTAGTCAACCAAGTGTTTCTTCCGATAAGAATCTGATGGATAAACCAAAAGTCCAGAGCCTAAGCAAATTTTCCACTAGTTTCAACCTTGAAGGGGAACTAGCTAAACTGAAGATTCACATTCCCCTTTCCGAGCTAATGAGAAAGAACGCTTACAGGTCTCGGGTTATTAAAGCTTTAAGAATCAAATCAGAGATAGGTATGAAGCCCTTGAATGTTGGATTAGAAAATTACTCGCACACAATAAATCTTGTTGATGATCAACCATAGCTTATGTTCAGCCCTGAAGTTGATGGTCAAACCGACAATAGTTTCGTTGCCCCTTTCTACATCAGCCTTAATATCCATGACTCGATCTTACAAAACGCTATATTGTATTCAGGTGCCTCTCACAACTTGATGCCCAAAGCTGTGATGGAAAAATTGGGACTTGATGTCACGAGACCCTACAAGGATTTGCATTCTTTTAACTCTAGAAAGGTCAAATGTATAGGGATAATTAAGGATTTATGCATCACCCTAGCTCAAATTCCAGCAAAGAGTATGTTGATGGATATCGTAGTTGTAGAAATTCCACCAAAATACGATATGTTACTATCAAGATCATGGGGAGCTAATCTGAAAGGAACCCTACAGCTAGATATTTCCTATGCCACCATCCCGGTATTTGGATAACAGAGAAGACTATACAAAGAAACCCTCATGAAGTATATTGTCAGTAGTCAGGAAGAACCACACAATTACCCACAATACTCTGCACACTCTGATTTGGATTCTTTCATTCTATACAATGATGGTGGCTTGGAAGAACAAATCGCTCAGCTGGAAGATGATACACCTGATTTGAAAGAATATAAAGCAATTACTGAGGTAAGAAATGTTGAAATTGTGGAAAGTGAGAAATTGCCAGCAGACTTTTGGAGCATGGATTTTGATGGAGCCATGAGCAAGGAGGGAGCTGGAGCTGGATTTTGGTTGCATAATCACATATCAAGGTATTCAGAGAGTCATTCTTACAAACTGAATTTCCAATGCACTAACAACATAGCTGAGTACGAAGCTTTGATGCTCAGCCTGAAACTACTGAAGAAGGTTGGTGCAAAACAGATTATGGTAAGGGGTGATTATGAATTGATTATCAAGCAAATTAAAGGTGAGTATGCATATAAACATCCCAGACTTAGAGCTTATAGGAACGTTGTTTTAGATGCCCTTCAATGTTTTACTGAAATCGACTTGAAGGTAATTCCCAGGGGACAAAACATACTTGCAGACAGGTTGGCTACATTAGTAGCTACATGTTAAATTCCTTTCTGTCCCACTCACAAATACACATTGGAGGTGAAGTGCAGACCAACCATTCCTGACAATATCAGATGCTGGCAGGTATTTGGGAATGACAATCAAATTGAAGACTTCCTACAGTGTAAGAATGATTTTGAATGTATAGATATAGATTCAGATAATGATGATGATGATGTAAATAAATCTGTTTTTGAAAATGGTAGTGTAAATAAAGTAGATGCAGAGGAATTGAATGAAAACGAAGAAGATTCTGGTATTTTAATGTTGAAAAATATTGTGTTACCCAAAGGTCTAGTTCCACTAGAAGACTTGTTCGATTTTAATGATGTAGCGAAAAAACCAAAAATTGAAGCTAGTGGTAAAGAAGTCGAAGAATGCAACATAGGAATAGAAGAAAAACCCAAGATGATAAAAGTTTCCAAGTCTCTACCCTCTGAGAAAAAACACAAATACATTGAATTGTTTAAGGAATATGTAGATGTGTTTGCTTGGGGTTATGAGGACTTAAAATCTTATGACACAAGTATCATACAACATCGAATCCCAATAAAGGAAGAACACAAACCTTTTAGGCAGAAGCTTAGGAGAATCAATCCCAAGTTTTTTCCCCTTATAGAAAAAGAAATCAAAAAAATGTATGATGCCAAAATTATAGTCCCCTTGAGATTTTCCAAATGGGTTTCTAACCTAGTTCCTACCAGGAAGAAAACTGGTGAAATCAGGCTTTGCATTGATTTCAGAAATCTGAACAAGGTTTCCCTCAAAGATAATTACCCTTTGCCTAAGATGGACCACATCTTACAAAAGGTAGTTTGGGCCAGTAGGATCTCCTTACTAGATGGTTTCTCAGGTTATAACCAGGTTATTTTTCACCCAGACGATCAGGAGAAAACATCCTTTACCACACCTTGGGGAACCTTCATGTATATGAAGATGCCCTTCGGCTTGATGAACGTTGGTGCCACTTTCCAAAGAGCAATGGATATTTCTTTTGTGGACGAACTTGGAAGATTCATAGTCATATATCTGGATGATGTGACTGTATACTCCAAATCTAATGAGGAACACTTGCAGCACCTTAGACGTGTGTTTGAGAAGTGCAGAAATTTTGGGATTTCATTAAATCCAAATAAAAGCCTTTTCGATTTAGAGGAAGGCAAGTTGTTGGGACACCCTAGGAACATTAAAGAGTTGCAATCATTCATTGGAAAAATAAATTTCCTAAGAATATTCATACCAAACTTAGCTGAACTTCTTAGGAATATCACAAATATGTTGAAAAAAGACACCAAAATCAGATGGAACACTAAGTCCAAATAGTCATTTGAGCAACTGAAACATGCACTCACCCAAGCCCTAGTTTTGATCAGCCTGGATTACACCAAAGACTTTTACCTTTTCTCTTTTTCATCTGAACACACCATCGCAGCAATACTATTACAGAAAAACAGTGAAGGGTACAAACAACCCATAGCATTTTTCAGCAAAGCTTTGAGAGATGCTGCGTTGAACTACAACATAATGGAGAAACAAGATTTTTCCCTGATAAAGTCCATAAAATATTTCAGAATCTAAATTATTCATTCTCACACAATTGAATATGTTCCAAACGCAGTGGTAAAGGATATCTTGACTCAAGATAATCCAAATGGTAGGAGAGGAAAATGGATTGCGGTTATTCTGGAATATGATATCAAAATAAAACCCACTAAATTGATCAAAGGTCAGGGTTTGGCCAAACTAATGGATGAATCTAATTTTAATTCTCTAGAAATTAATTTGTTGGTTGTAGTTGACGAGCCGGAAGAGTAGGCGACTCCAAATGTAAAAGAAGTATTCTTAAACTCTCCTTGGTACGCAGACCTCCTTTTTGTACTTCATAACTTACAAGCTCCTCCTGGTTTGACTAAGACCAAAGCCAGATTCATTAAATTGAAAGCATTGAAATTTTTTATTCTAGAAGGTAATCTTCATTGGAAAGATCTTGGTGGTATCTTGCTTAATTGTCTGCTAAAAGACGAAGCTGACAAGGTTCTGCAGGATTTCCATGCAGGAGACTGTGGTGGGAATCTGAGTTGGAAGACCACAGCTAACAAGATTTTGAGAGTTGGTTTCTACTGGCCTACATTGTTTACTGATGTTCATTAGAAAGTTACTTCTTGCCACAAATGCCATATTTTCGAAGGTAAAAGGAATCTTCTGCCTCTCCCCATGAAACCCATCTCAGTTGAATCTCCTTTCCAACAATGGGGCCTAGATTTTATTGGAGAGATACACCCTCCTTCTTCAGGCCAACACAAGTCGATTCTGATTGCCACGGACTATTTCACAAAGTGGATTGAATTTGTACCATGCAGGCAAGCCACTGACTTTGTTATCATTAAATTTTTGGAAAATAACATTTTGTCTCACTTTGGATTCCCCAGGAAAATTATAGTTGACAATGCGACAGCCTTTAGATCCAAAAATCTTATAGATTTTTGTAACCAGTACTACATTACTTTAGGACACTCCACAGCTTATTACCCTCAAGGAAATGGGCTAGTCGAGTCCTCAAATAAAAGTCTGGTGAACATCCTCAGAAAAACATTACAAGAGAATAAGAAATCATGGCATAATAAGTTGTTTTTTGCGCTCTGGGATGATAGAATAAGCACCAAAAGCTCAATTGGCATGTCTCCATACCAATTGGTGTATGGTACTGAAGTAGTTTTTCCCCTTTCCTTGGGAGTCCCTATTATGAAACTATTGTAGGAAGTGCAAGTAGAGCCAAATGATTTCCAAAGGAGAATAAATCAAGTGATTCACTTAATGCAATCCAGGGAAGAAGTATACAACAAGACTCAGGTCATCCAGGAGAACATCAAAAAGATTTTTGACAAAAGAACTAAAGAAGATGATTTTGAGTTGGGTGATTTAGTGCTGAAATGGGATTCCAGGAATGAGGATAAGGGAAAAAATGGAAAGTTTGATATCTTATGGAAATGCCCTTACATCATTCAGGCATTCAGAGGAAACAACGCATTTTTGCTCAAAAATAGTGATGGAACAAACCTGCCAGGTGGACTTGTGAATGGCAGGATGTTGAAGCATTATTTTCCACCCCAATAAGAGACTCTCTCAAATCCATTTCCATTGTACATACAATTTCTTTACATTCAGGTTGTGTATAGGTGATGATTGATCAGATGGTTGAAGCCCGTAGAGAAGGCCCTAAGCCACTGACTAGCGCCACCAAATTCTCAAAATAAAAACAAAGCAAATAGCAGAAATACGCAATGGTGAAAACCTTTACAGACATCAAGTAGAAGGTTCTTGGCACCTCGCAAGGAGAGCACCATCCCCAGGTGGAGCCACTGTTATAACCCTATGATTCATAGGATCAACTGGTGACTGGAAAATTTTCACTCTTGGTGTTATTTGGTTGTAAATAATATTTCATTTTTGCAAATTGTTTCCAGAAGAAAGAAAAAAGAAAAAGAAAACGAAAAAAGAAAGGAAAGAAAATGAAGAGAAAAGGAAAAGAAAATGAAAGAAAAAGAAA
>ML788316.1:199020-216785 GCA_009831015.1 Picea engelmannii
TCCATACCAATCAACAGGTCATACGATCCTAGGGGTGGTATGTTAAGGGTTTCTTGGGTGGGGAATTCAACCATAGTGAATTGGAAAGCTATTATGAACTTTGCTACCTTTCTTTTGGTGCCAGTAGCTAACTGTACCAACCATGGCTTGACATGTTTATGTGGCTGTAATTTACACTCATCAACAACCTTAGGAGCTATATAACTCAAATTTGAACCAGGGTCAATTAGAATAGACACTAGATGGTTGGTGATCATACCTTCCATCTCCACAACTAAAGCTTGGTGGTAAACCTGTTTATTATCCAAGGTTGCATAAATTTGCGGCACACTCCTGGCCACGTCATTGACGGTGGTATATTCTTGAACATTGTAAATTCTTTGACTGTTCTGTTGTCGGTGTGGATAGTCCCTAAGTAGATGTTATTCTCCACAACCCCAACATTTCAAGGGTTCTCTCTTTGGGTTATCAATCTTTCCTGGGGTAGATCCAGAAGGTTTATTTCCACTCTGGGAGGGGAAATTCTGCTGATGTACACTTCAGGTTGGGAAGCTCATCCTTGAGTCATTTTTATAGTTTTTAAATCTTGGGGATTTAAACCCCTTTTTCTGGAATCCCGAACTATTCTTCTGCTTTTAGCCTTCGTGAGGTTCTGTCCAATGCCCAAGATGTTCATAATAATATCTTACCTTTCAGATAGTGTCTTCTAGGGTCTTTGGCTCGTCAAACTCAATCATGTTCTGATAGTCCTTAGGTAGTCCCCTGATGAATCGTTGCACCTTTTCCCTTTTTGCTTTTATATAGGCTACGTACCTCAGCAACTCGAGGAATCTGCTGAAATATTCCTCTATGGTGAGTTTCCCCAGCTTGAGTTCATAGAATTCTTTAGTCTTTTCATTGAAATACTTTTCCGATAGATACTTCTTCCTGAAGTACTGAGGGTTGATATTTACACCCAAGCAAGTTGTAAGCACTGTAATTTTTCTCAAGAGATCTATCAGTAATAAAAAGGACGTTTCACGGGATTCCTGCATGTTAACTGTTGGTGATGTTTTCTCCTCTTCGTTGAATGGTTTTTCTATCTTCTTAATCATTTTATGTTTTCTATATCTAATCATTTAAAAGAAGTTGAAGTTGCAGAATTTATCTTTGTATACTTTGTTTCTAGATTTTAAAGATCTAAATGTATATATTTTGACGTTATGATAAAGAAATTCTTAAATGCTTCTTTGTTATAATTGATTTTCTCATCTTTTCTGTTACCCATCATTTTATTCTAAAGGATCTAACAATTTCATTATCCTTCCCTGTGAAAAAACCTTTTAAAATATGTTCTTTTGTCTCAAACTTTATAAAACAGACCCCATATCCCAATGGATACATAAGCAATATTTCAACCATTTTTATAAAACAAACAACACAGTCTATTTATTTAAATAGCCTAAAATCTAAAACCTGAAACAAAGTTAAATATTACAGAGAGATCCCTCTCTGAAATTGGCAGGGCTAGATCCCAGTTTCAAAGAGGTTGGATAAAGTTACCTCTGGTAAATTTCTTCTACATAGCGACAACCTCTGGGAATTTACAGAGCGTTAACATAATGGCGATCATACTGGGGAGCTGAACAAACTTTCCATCCCACGATTTCTTTTCCCTAGACAAAGAAAACTTTATTTCTGAAATAATCACAAAATCTAAACTTATAAAGAGATAATGTTCAGAGGTTGTTAAAGTTTGTATATAATTAGTTGAAAATTTCTAAAAATTAAAATTAAAAATTAAAAATTATGGGTCCTAAAAGAGTTTTCACTAGATCTCATCCAGATCTACAACCTGCAATATCAATAAACAATCCCGAAAAAATACTTAGAAAGAAAAACGTTGCAGAGGGTTCCAGGAGTCACATTCCTCTTCATCGGTCCCCTTCTCTTCCAGAGAAGCTAGTTTCCCTTCAGGATCTTGAGTTTGACATATCTTTTGAACAAATCCTTTTTAGAACAAAATCCGCCAGCTTTGTAAGTGAAACAATCTTAGATCAAATCATCCTACAGCCCAGAACCCCTGAAATAATATCTCCCAGGGAAGACGTTGATCAAAGATTTCTTCAGGAATTTGATAAGTTAGAAGACCTAGTAGAAAATCTTGATCAAGCCTTAGACAAAGCTCACTTCCAACAGTCAGTCGAACTTTCTACCTTGACTATTTTTGTAGCTTCTGTTAAGCCTAAACCAGATCACTCTGTTCCTCCCAGCCCTTCATATTCCATAGCCTATGTCACCTCCCCTCCAATCACACAGGTTGTTGTCCAGCCTCCTCCACCAGTCATGGAAGCAAGATATGATCCATTGGTGTTAGCCGCTCCTTTACATCCCATGCCCCAGGAATATCAAAATAGACTTCCTCAGTTTGATGGTATTGGTCCTTTGAATGCACAACAACATGTTGACAAAATGAATGATTATTTTGATTTGAATGAAGATGATGAGGTTGATGTGCAGATGAGACTATTTGCACAGAGTCTGACTGGAGAAATCAAAAAGTGGTTCAAAACCTTATGTGTTACTTCCATAACTGACATTGTTGCTTCTCATCGAATTTTTGTAGACATATGGGAGGTAAAGAAAAATCCTCTCCAGATCTTTTCAGAATATGAGAATATCATAAGGAACGAGGGAGAGACAGTGCAGGATTATTGCACTCATTTCAACAATCTATACAATGCAATTCCAGATGATATTAAACCACCTCAAGGTTTGGCATTAATAAAATTCTCTGATGGATTTGATGTCGACATGTCATATCATCTAAGGTAAATAAATTATGTTACTCTGGAAGACATGCAAAAAAGTGTCGTTAGTGTGGAAGCAAATCTTTTATCCAAAAGAGCTAGGTAGAGAACAGAAAGGAGGGTCACCATTAAGGAAGAGCCTTCCACTTCCTCATCAGATGCCAAACTAGATTCTCTAGCCAGAGCTATGGAGAGAATGATGGAGAGACTTACTATAGCTGACAGAAACCCACCCAGGGACAACCAAGCTGCTCCTCAAATTCGAAACCCGAACTTCAGAATAAATCTTCCCTAGATCAGGAAGAGAGATTCTAGAGATCAAAGAGAACAGAGGGGGCCCGATCAGTATATCATACCACCCCTCCAGAAGAATTGCATTGATGATGGGGAGGAGGTAATCAAGAAGTTTTATGACACTCATATAAACCTCATGGGTGTTCATGACGATGAATCCATTTTTCTTACTCAGGAAGAGAACGAGATTTTTCTCCTTTCACAAACAGATGTGAATGAGGAAGCAGAAGAAACAGAACAATGGTCCTTTGAAAATGATATAATGGTGGTCCATAGGTAGTATAACCTGAGAAGAAAGAAGGTGGATTACAACCCTCCAAAGAAGGTCGTTGAAACAAAGAAGGCTACCGAAACGAAGAGAATAATTGAGACCAAGAAAACCTCAGAAACCTCTCGCAAGAAAGTCCCTGAGAGGAATAATGTTGAATCTCCTGCAAAACAAAATCCTGAAATTTTACAAAGATCAAATCAAACTGAGGTTTCATCAACTAGTCAACCAAGTGTTTCTTCCCATAAGACTCTGATAGATAAACCAGAAGTGCAGAGCCTAAGCAAATTTTCCACTACTTTCAACATTGAAGGGGAACTAGCTAAACTGAAGATTCACATTCCCCTTTCCGAGCTGATGAGAAAGAACGCTTACAGGTCTCGGGTTATTAAATATTTAAGAATCAAACCATAGATGGGTATGAAGGCCTTGAATGTCAGATTAGCAAATTACTCGGACATGATAAATCTTGTTGATGATCAACCATAGCTTATGTTTGGCCCTGAAGTTGATGGTCAAACCGACAATGGTTTCATTGCCCCTTTCTACATCAGCCTGAATATCCACGACTCGATCTTACACAACGCTATACTAGATTCAAGTGCCTCTCACAACTTGATGCCCAAAGATGTGATGGAAAAACTGGGAATTGATATCACGAGACCCTACAAGGATTTGCATTCTTTTGAATCTAGAAAGGTCAAATATATAGGGCTAATTAAGGATTTATGCATCACCCAAGCTCAAATCCCAGCAAAGAGTATGGTGATAGATATCGTAGTTGCAGAAATTCCACCAAATACGGTATGTTACTGTCAAGATCATGGGGAGATAATCTGAAAGGAACACTGCATATAGATATGTCCTATGCCACCATATCGGTATTTGGACAACAAAGAAGACTGTACAGAGAAACCCTGATGAAGTATATGGTCAGCAGTCAACAAGAGCCACACAATTACCCACTATACTCTGCACACTCTAATTTGGATTCATTCATTATGTACAATGATGGTGGCTTGGAAGAACAAATCGCTCAACTGGAAGATGATACACCTGATTTGAAAGAATATAAAGCAATCACTGAGGTAAGAAACACTGAAATTGCGGAAAGTGAGGAATTGCCAGCAGACTTTTGGAGCATGGATTTTGATGGATTCGTGAGCAAGGAGAAAGTTGGAGATGGATTTTGGTTGCATAATCACATATCAAGGTATTCAGAGAGTCATTCTTAGAAACTAAATTTCCAATGCACTAACAACATAGCTGAGTACGAAGCTTTGATGCTCGGCCTGAAACTACTAAAGAAGATTGGTGCCAAACAGATTATGGTATGGGGTGATTCTGAATTGATTATCAAGCAAATTAAAGGTGAGTATGCAGCTAAACATCCCATACTTAGAGCTTACAGGAACGTTGTTTTAGATGCCCTTCAATGTTTTACTGAAATCGACTTGCAGGTAATGCCCAGGGGAAAAAACATACTTGCAGACAAGTTGTCTACATCAGTAGCTACATGTACAATTCCTTTATGTCCCACTCACAAATACACAGTGGAGGTGAAGTGCAGACCAACCGTTCCTGAATATATCAGATATTGGCAGTTATTTGGGAATGACGATCAAATTGAAGACTTCCTACAGTGTAAGAATGATTTCGAATGTACAAATATAGATTTAGATAATGATGATGATGATGTAAATAAATCTGTTTTTGAAAATGGTAGTGTAAATAAAGTAGATGCAGAGGAATTGAATGAAAACAAAGGAGATTCTGGTATTTTACAGTTGAAAAATAATGTGTTACCCAGAGGTCTAGTTCCACTAGAAGACTTGTTCGGTTTTAATGATGTAGCGGAAAAACCAAAAATTGAAGCTAGTGGTAAAGAAATCGAAGAATGTAACATAGGAACAGAAGAAAAAACCAAGATGATAAAACTTTCCAAGTCTGTACCCCTTGAGAAAAAAAGCAAATACATTGAATTGTTTAAGGAATATGTAGATGTGTTTTCTTGGGGTTATGAGGACTTAAAATCTTATGACACAAGTATCATACAACATCGGATCAGAATAAAAGAAGAACACAAACCTTCCAGGCAGAAGCTTAGGAGAATCAATCCCAAGTTTCTTCCCCTAATAGAAAAAGAAATCAAAAAAATGTATGATGCCAAAATTATAGTCCCCTTGAGATTTTCCAAATGGGTTTCTAACCAGGTTCCTACTAGGAAGAAAACTGGTGAAATCAGGCTTTGCATTGATTTTAGAAATCTGAACAAGGTTTCCCTCAAAGATAATTACCCTTTGCCTAAGATGGACCACATCTTACAAAAGGTAGTTTGGGCCAGTCGGATCTCCTTACTAGATGGTTTTTCATGTTATAACCAGGTTCTTGTTCACCCAAACGATCAGGAGAAAACATCCTTTACCACACCCTGCGGAACATTCATGTATGTGAATATGCCCTTCGGCTTGATGAACGTTGGTGCCACTTTCCAAAGAGAAATGGATATTTCTTTTGTGGACGAACTTGGAAGATTCATAGTCATATATTTGGATGATGTGACTATATACTCCAAATCTGACGAGGAACACTTGCAGCACCTCAGACRTGTGTTTGAGAAGTGCAGAAAGTTTGGGATTTCATTAAATCCAAAGAAAAKCCTTTTCAGTTTAGAGGAAGGCAAGTTGTTGGGACACCCCAGGAACATCAAAGAGTTGCAATCATTCATTGGAAAAATAAATTTCCTAAGAAGATTCATACCAAACTTGGCCAAACTTCTTAGGAATATCACAAATATGTTGAAAAAAGACACCAAAATCAGATGGAACACTAAGTCCAAATAGTCATTTGAGYAGGTGAAACATGCACTCACCCAAGCCCCAGTTTTGATCAGCTTGGATTACACCAAAGACTTTTACCTTTTCTCTTTTTCATCTRAACACACCATCGCAGTAGTACTATTGCAAAAAAACAGTGGAGGGTACGAACAACCCATAGCATTTTTCAGCAAAGCTTTGAGAGATGCTACGTTGAACTACAACATAATGGAGAAACAAGATTTTTCCCTGATAAAGGCCATAAAATATTTCAGAGTCTATATTCTTCATTCTCACACAAATGACTATGTTCCAAACGCAGTGGTAAAGGATATCCTGACTCGGGATATTCCAAATGGTAGGAGAGGAAAATGGATTGCGGTTATTCTGGAATATGGCATCGAAATAAAACCCACTAAACTGATCAAAGGTCGGAGTTTGGCCAAACTAATGGTTGAATCTAATTTTCATGCTCTAGATATTAATTTGTTGACATCAGTTGACGATCCGGAAGAGAAGGCGACTCCAAATGTAAAATAAGTATTCTTAAACTCTCCTTGGTACGCAGACCTCCTTTTTGTACTTCATAACTTACAAGCTCCTCCTGGTTTGACTAAGACCAAAGCCAGATTCATTAAACTGAAAGCATTGAAATTTTGTATTCTAGAAGGTAATCTTTATTGGAAAGATCCTGGTGGTATCTTGCTTAATTTCCCGTTAAAATACGAAGATGACAAGGTTCTACAGGATTTCCATGCAGGAGACTATGGTGGGAATCTGAGTTGGAAGACCATAGCTAACAAGATTCTGAGAGTTGGTTTCTACTGGCCTAAATTGTTTGCTGATGTTCATCAGAAAGTTACTTCTTGGCACAAATGCCATATTTTCGAAGGTAAAAGGAAACTTCTGCCTCTCCCCATGAAACCCATCTCAGTTGAAGCTCCTTTCCAACAATGGGGCCTAGATTTTATTGGATAGATACACCCTCCTTCTTTGGGCCAACACAAGTGGATTCTAACTGCCACAGACTATTTCACAAAGTGGATTGAAGTTGTACCATGCAGGCAAGCCACTGACTCTGTTATCGTTAATTTTTTGGAAAATAACATCTTGTCTCGCTTTGGATGCCCCAGGAAAATTATAGCTGACAATGCGGCAGCCTTCAGATCCAAAAAGATTATAGATTTTTGTAACTAGTACCACATTACTTTAGGACACTCCACAGCTTATTACCCTCAGGGAAATGGGCTAGTCGAGTCCTCAAATAAAATTCTAGTGAACATCCCCAGGAAAACATTACAAGAGAATAAGAAATCATGGCATAATAAGTTATTTTTTGCGCTCTGGGATGACATAATAAGCACCAAAAGCTCAATTGGCATGTCTCCATACCAATTGGTGTATGGTGCTGAAGTAGTTTTTCCCCTTTCCTTGGGAGTCCCTGTTGTGAAACTATTGCAAGAAGCGCAAGCAGAGCGAAATGATGTCCAAAGGAGAATAAATCAAATGATTCACTTAATGCAATCTAGGGAAGAAGTATACAACAAGACTTAGGTCATCCAGGAGAACATCAAAAAGATTTTTGATAGAAGAACTAAAGAAGATGATTTTGAGTTGGGTGATTTAGTGTTGAAATGCGATTCCAGGAATGAGGATAAGGGAAAACATGGAAATTTTGATATCTTATGGAAAGGCCCTTACATCATTCAGGCATTCAGAGGAAACAACCCATTTTTGCCCAAAAATAGTGATGGAACAGACCTGCCAGGTGGACCTGTGAATGGCAGGATGCTGAAGCATTATTTTCCACCCCAATAAGAGACTCTCTCAAATCCATTTCCACTATACACACCATTTATTTACATTCTGGTTGTGATTAGGTGATGATTGATCAGATGGTTGAAGCATGCAGAGAAGGCCCTAAGCCACTGACCAACGCCATCAAATTCTCAAAATAAAAACAAAGCAAATAGTAGAAATAAGCAATGGTGAAAACCTTTATAGACATCAGGTAGAAGGTTCTTGGCACCTCGCAAGGAGAGCACCATCCCCAGGTGGAGCCACTGTTATAACCCTATGATTCATAGGATCAACTGGTGACTAGAAAATTTTCATTCTTGGTGTGATTTGGTTGTAAATAATATTTCATTTTTGAAAATTATTTCCAGAAGAAAGAAAAAAGAAAAAGAAGAGAAAAAGAAAACGAAAAAAGAAAGGAAAGAAAATGAAGAGAAAAGGAAAATAAAATGAAAGAAAAAAGAAAGAAAGAAAAGAGGGCATAAAAGAAAAAAGGATAAGGCCCCATGCAATAATAATGACTTGATCCATACAGTTTAATCACAGTCTAGTCTTTTTGAATTTATGTTGATTGGATTAGTGAATAAGACTTGGCTAAATTGTTTAATCTTAGCCAAGTAGATAAGTTAGTTAGTGAATAAATTTGATCAAACTATCTAAACTTGATCAAATAGCCCCAGGGTAGAGTAAATTCTTATCCCAATAGTCTAATCTAGGCTAAATGTGTTAGGTAGGTAGGATAGAACCTAGGTTAGTTGTTTTTATTTCAATAAAATAAGCCTAATGATGGTCGAGATTCTTTGTTTTGACCTATGAATGATGTTTTCTAACCCCTTGGTGACCAAGATAAGAAGGAATGGCGCTAAAACCCACAAAATACAAGATATCCTAATTTTTTGGTAAAGTAATATGTTGCGCGCTCCATGATTAAAGGGTGCGCTAATATCAATGGTTGAGCATGCAACACTCAAATCTACGGCTGACAAGAAATTCCCGACCCCCCCGACCGTTCTACCTTTAACGGTGGTGGGGGGGGGGGTTCGATATGGTGGTTTTCCCTATCAGGCCCCATCCTAACATGGCGCAAATCTGTTATGTTAGGCCCCCCTTGCTCTAAACCATTTACTGCCTACCCCCCCCTCCTACATACTGCCATACCAGCTTTCCTATACCACTGCCGCCCCATGACATCACACTCCACTACCCTGCTGCCTCGTGATGTCACACTCCATTACCTCCCCTTACAAACCTTGTCCCATCACTTTGACGGAATATTATCCCCAATTACCCATCATACGTCAGATCCTTTTTTCACCTGCCCTCCAATCACCACCTTCCACATCATCCTCACACACCCTTCACCCGTCCTTTGTTTTCCACCTCATACCCAGTTATCCCCTGGCCAATTAATACAGACTAACATATCTGTTAGCTTGCTAATCTATTCCTCGTGCCCAACGGACACCCGTTCTCCCAAATTTAATATCGTTTCCACCATTATAACACTGTTCACATTTTCTCTGCATACCAGAATCTCTTTTCACCGGCCATTGTCAGCCAATAACCGAGATAAAGTAAATCGCATGCTATCGTTGTTTGTTTTAGTTTGCTGGTACCAGTTGATTTGATGGCACCAAAGTCTAATAAATCAGAGGTCGAGGAAATTCCATTCGTCCCGCCTCCTATCGACCTCGACCGGATTTCGTTAACTGACAAAGACTACCTGATCTCAGAGACCAAATGCGAATTCGATTTTTCCGAATTGCGTTCATGTTTCAAGGACACCTTCCTAGATCAAAGTGACGAGATTGGACTTTGGGATTCCAATATCCCACTATATCTCTTTCCCCAAATTCACCATTTTCCCGAATTCACCCTCAAATTCCAGGCGCATTATCTCCCCGATCAAAGAGCCATTGTTTCCTTGTCTGGAGATCCCCTTTTCACTATCACACCCGAGGCCATTGACCAGATGATGCAAATCCCCATAGCCGAATCTCTTTCTCCTTTCACCCTTGAAATTCTAACTGAAATGTACCAAAATTTGTCTTTTCCCCAAAGAGCGCAGATTTTCAAGTTCTTCCTCCCACAGAATGCCCAATTCCCCAAGAAGAACCCCGCTTACCATTCTTCCATGTTTTCAGAGAAAGGAAACCAAGTCATTTTGTCCTTGTGTTGTCTACTCGGGTATTACTCAGATGAATGGGTGGACGATCCAATCTTGGGTTTCTTGTCCATATTTTCTGTCGAAGAGAAAGCCACCACTCAGTTCGACTATAGCAGTTTCCTAGCCGAGAACATACATGAGAAAATTTTCAGATTTCCCACAGAGGGCATGTTTCGGTATTCTTCAATACTAGATTACATGTTCATGTTCTTTCAAGCAGATAAGTTCTTGTTTCCCATGCAAAAACTGGACTAGGACGGCAAACCACAGCCTGTCACCTCTTGGACTTCACTATTGAGAAAAAACACCACATAGTTTAATTTCAAGCAATTCATTTAGCAGTTTTACCACCCAGTGGTAAGCATGCTCAGTGGTAGACAAGAACTGAGGATAAATGAGGAGATCCAAAGGATTATACACCTCTCAGACCTCGCCAAAACTGTACACTAGTATCTGTATTAGAATCACACGGAAATCAAAATTTATGGATGTGAGTTGGCTCCTTATAAACTTCCTAGATATGTACCTGTAAGGATATTTTCCTTGGAATACATCAGGCAAATGATCAATTCAGATGACATACATTTTGTAGCTTTGAAAAAGAAACAACAGTTGAGAATTAAAGGGAAGATAGGATCCTTTATCTGTAATAGTCGAGCTTCCGGGGAAGAGGCAAACAAGCTACTAAAGGAAATGAAGTTTGGTATCAGTTCCTCTTGGCATTATGATCCATGTGGGATTATTGCAGAGATGATATCGAGGAATAAAATTTCCCATATGCTCATGTGCCCAAACCTGAGATCGAGAAAAATATGAATCAAACAGAGTGGGAGGTCAACACTCTGGAAGACACGGAACCGCAACCCCCTCCAGCCGTCATCTCACAAACCAATACGCCATAGGTACCCAAGGAGAAAAGACTCAGGAATGATGTATCACCTTCACTCACTGAAGTGTCATCGGAAGAGTTCCAGGTTTACACAAAAAGGCCTAAAATCAGTCACACAACTGACATGTCTGGAGAGGAAGACACTCGATCTACCACAGTACTCGAGGGAGAGCATTCATCACCTTTCTCCAGCAGCCAACAAATGATGTCTACATCTTCCTCAAAGAAGCAAATTGATACCATTTTGATCACCCAGCCATCACAAGAGTCTACAAAACTGAGTATATTTGAGAAATACGATTTGATCAAAAAGAAGAACGAGATGTTGACCAGCAGTACCTATGCTCAGTTCTGGAAGCAAACCTCCACAACACAGCATAGTTTTCTCTATGCCTTTGATACGAAAAGAGAGAGAATGCACATGGAATTCTTATAGGCACAGGTGCCTCATCCAAAGGAAAGCATTGATTACAAAAGGTCAACACTAGAATTTTATGCCAAGCAGGTACACCCAGCTGATCAGATGGTTTTTCATAGACAGACTGGAGAAATGGTTTTATCAACATTGGCCAATCCTTCAAGTATTTGGAAGAGTTGGTACTTAAAATTGGGTATGACCCCTCAAACGTGAAAGTAGTTGAAGAACTACTCAAGAAAAAGAACGTTGACATAGCATCTTTGAGGAATCAATTAAAGTTTTTAGCTACTGAAGACTCACAAACCAAAGAGATGGTAGAGACAGAGGGTCAAAAAGAGGAGATGCTAAAATTGATCATGGAGCATAATGCACAGATCAAAGAGATGGAAGCAGAGATGGAAAAACTAGTAAAGGAAAAAGAATAGACAAATCCTATGAAGGTCATCCCTTTGAGTGCAGTTCCCCTCACAGGAGTTAGCACAGTGACGGCATCGGCAACCACCACTGCAGAACTTTCATCATTTTCCCCAGTGACAATCCCAGGGACATCTGAAGCTTTAGCAACATCAATGGAGAAGATGACTTTACAAGGAACGGAAATCAAAAGATTGGAACAGGAGATAGAGAATCTCCAGAAGCTAAAATCTTATTTCCAAGCTAGTTACAATACAGAGAGACACACATCAAAGAAACTTAAGAAGGAAATACAGCAGCTGCAAAAGAAAATATTTGTGGGCAAAACACTAGAAGAAGCCAAAGAGACCATTTGGATGGATATCTCCAAGTCCATAAATGAAATCTGGCCTATCGTGAAAATCATGTTTGAACAACATGAACTGGTATCGAGGAGAAGGCAGGCTATCGACAAGATAAAGGGAGAGCTGGGAGAAATGCCCACAGAAGCAAATGAAATCATCAGGTTTCTTAATTCGAAAACTAAAGAAGAACTGGAAAACTTGAAGATTGAGGATAGGACAGAGACTATCCTTGAGGTCAAGAGGGTTTTGACCAAAAGAGGACGGATGTTGCAATTGGAGGCAAAAGCCTAGAACATGGATGTCGGACTTCAAAAAAATTTCGACAATATTGATGTTTTTCAAAAGAAAGGTCTTCCCAATTTACTCGTTCTAAATGGAAAGTTGATGACACTCTCTAATTACAAGCAAAGGACCGTCATGGTAGCAAATGGAAGCTCCAATTTTTCAGGAATCCAGGGTATCATAACAAGTAAATCATTTTTAGAGACGCTGCAACTGGACCTTAGCATCCAACATGAAATCAAGCATATCTTCATCATCAAGCCAACTTTCGCAAAATACACAGAAATGGATGAAGTGTACCACAGGCTAATAAAAGTCACCATTCCCAATTAGCAGAGATGGGAAGAGTTGTGTGAATTGATTGAGTAGAAGATGAGATGGACGTAAAAGTCAGCATGCAGAACAGTCAAAGTCAGGTTGATGATTCACCAACCATCTTCCCCAAAATCAGCATGGAGAATCTGACAGATCACAAGTAGTTCCTACAATTTTGTATTTTGTTATCTAGTTAGTTAGCCTTAGATTTTGCCACGTCCTTATCATTAATGATAGGATCGATTGTAATCTTTTCTATATATACTTCAAATTTCAAAGTACTGAGGGTTGTTCATTATGCCCAAGCAAGTTGTAAGCATTATAATTTTTCTCAAGAGATCTATCAATAATAAAAGGGATATTTCACAGGATTATTGCATGTTAGCTGTTGGTGATGTTTTCTCCTCTTCGTTGAATGGTTTTTCTATCTTTGTAATCATTTTATGTTTTCTATATCTGATCATTTAAAAGAAGTTGAAGTTGCAGAATTTATCTTTGTATACTCTGTTTCTAGCTTTTAAGATCTAAATGTATGTATTATGACGTTATGATAAATAAATTCTTAAATGTTTCTTTGTTATAATTGGTTTTCTCATCTTTTTTGCTACCCATCATTTTATTCTAAAGGATCTAACAGTTGCATTTTCCTTCCCTATGAAAACACCTTTTAAAATATGTTCTTTGGTATCAAACTTTATAAAACATACCCCATTGTTGGGTATGTGTTATATTCTTTGAACGAGTAGCAGTGTCTGAGCGTATGCGCCGGGTGCACAGGGGGGTTAGAGGGGGGGCCGCTAGGCCCCCTCAGGAAACACGTCATGTATTTAGGTGGTTTTTTCAGCACATGGTTTTTTGCCGATGGTTTTCTATTTCCAATTAAGGAATTATGGTTTTGGACTAATCCAGGTCATTGGGTTAGGGTTTTGGATGTCGCTAGCTCCTATATGTATATTGTATTGTAAACAATGTAACACAATGAATGAATATAATATATATGTTGGTTTTCCCAGTTTGGGTTTCCGRGGGAAAAATCTYTSTGTAATGTTTGTATTTTCCATTGTATCTTTTCTRTTCTTTTATGAATATCTGTTTATAGTAGACATTGTACAAGGTTAGATTTTTACACCCATAGCCCAATGGATGCGTAATCAATATTTCAGCCATTTTTTTAAAACAAACAACACGGTTTATTTACTTAACTAGCCTAAAATCTAAAACCTGAAACAAAGTTAAATCTTACAGAGAGATCCCTCTCTGAAACTGGCAGGGCTAGATCCCATTTTCGAAGTGGTTGGATAAAGTTACCTTTGGTAAATTTCTTCTACATAGMAACAATCTATGGGAATTTACAGAGCATTAACACGGGAGATCCAACAGGAGTTGAATCGAAGTATAAGGTATGTTCTTCGAAACTTCAGGAAGCTGAAAATTTTATTTCAGGGACTRGTGGAATATCAATCAAAGCAGGTATAGAAATGGGTCTTTTTCCTTTATTTGCAAAGGAGGCAATTGAATCRGTTTCGGTTTTTATCTCGGGTAAAACCAAATCGGGGTTTACGATTTCGGCTTCAACTCTATCAGCCCATGTTTCTCCAAAATAGATTTGGGTGGAAACTTCTTGTGAAGTTAACTGTTCAGACGAAACCTTAGTATTAGACTGTGTGGGTTTGGGTTGATAAACCTTACTTGTAGAAGTATTGGTATGCTTAAGGTATCGCCTTGGTTTTAAAAAAAAATCAGGGTCGGATACGAGCGTGGTCTGCTTATCATCCATATTTTTTCTTGTATTCCTTCGACTGGATACCAATTTATTAGTGGTGGAGTTGCCAAGTGAAAATTAAAATTATCCTTAATATTGTATTTTATCTTTGTTCACTATCAAAGAAAGAAACTTACCATGTCGTTCTCACAGGGAAAAATGACTTCGTCTTTCTGTCCCCGGCAACGGCGCCAAAAAGATGTTGTTCCTGAAATTAAACTTAAGGCTCAAAGAATAATGTTAGGCATCATGAATTAAGGAAAGTTGTTTTTAAGGGTGTTGTTTCTTCCGTTAGTTGTGTAAGAGTTAAATCTTCAAATGAAATTAATATCTGAACAAAACAAAGGTTGTATTTCATCGTCTGAGTCAATTTATCAAATTGAAAGAGGAGAAGATAATTACAAAACTATTAAACAAACTAAGGCATCAATGACAGAAGAGTCTTACTTTGTTTATAGTATAAGGAAATGTAGAATGCACTCCTAAAAGAATATAAGATGTAGTAATCCAAATAATAGGCAGGTCTTGTATTTACTGATAGCAGATACAAAGGAAAAATTGCTTGCTAATTAAATACTAATGAAACGTAATCACAGTAGTTGTTGTACTAAATTGTAATCATTCATTTGTTCATGAATGACTTAAAGAGAACAGAAGATATGAAACACAAAGAGAGCACATAACTCAAACAACACAGAATTTGGAATCCCTGTCTGCACTGGTATTAATACTCACAGAAAATGGGTTTTCTCAGTCACAATACGGCAAGAAGCCGCCTGTTCTTAACCTTAGAAAGTTATATTTATACAAAATATTCTCAACCTTAAATGGTTGGAATTCCCCTTATTTCTAAAATAGTAAAAAATAAAAAATGTAAAATGTGAAATGCTTCACTTACATTTTTTTTGTCAGCCTCCTCATTATGATGGCAAAGGCGTTTTTATCTCTAGTTCCCCAGCTCCGAAATGGATAACGTACACAAGTCATATCATTTGTTTCCAATGGTGCTACCTTTTCCTTGCTCAATACATTTGATACATCTGCTCACAAATTTTGCCACCAGCCTGGAGGGCTCTGTTAAATTATTAGCCTCAAAAATATATAATTTATTTTCCAATTGAGGCAATCATTCTTCCATTTGTCTATATTCTAAAACTATAGACTGTAATTGCAGATGAGGCTTCACTAGCCATCTATTTATCTGAATAATATCAACCTATTTTATCTGTGAGATTTCGGCCTGAGCCTTTTCCATATTTGTCTTAATGTCAAGTTGATGTTTTTTTATGTTAATCTGTCCCATTACTCCATAGCTGTGTTCTTTATCAAGGCCTAACGATTCTTTGTTGAGTGAGTGAAAAGCCTCTTTACAAAACTCCTTCACTTCCTTATCCATTTTCCCGCTTTCAGCTATGCTAGACTCCCAAGCTATTAGTATTATATCACCTCTGGTCTATTCCAAAATGGACAACCTAGAAATCATAGATACTCCTTCTTTTGTTGACAACACAACTTGTTAAGCCCTAAATAGTGGCTCATTACCCATTAATTGGGGCATATTACATTAGTAATAAATTTTATTTATGTCTTCTTTAATCCATTAGTTGTAATTATACCTCCTAGTCTCCTATATATACCAAGGAGACATTTTCATTTGGAATCATCTTGTAATTGAACATTTATGTGGGCATAAGGAGGTTTCCCCCTCAAAGAGGATTATTATATGAATTTCTCTCTTTTTAAAGGCATTGAGTACTTATTATGAGGTTTTTCTATGCTATATTGATATTTGGTTCCTAACATATGGTATCAAAGCTCAAGGTCTTGGGGTTTCGTTGCTACATCTGAGACACCTTGGAATTTTCACTATAACTTTTTTTCTACAACGATTCAAAAGGAACATCTTGGAGGATATTTAGCAAACGGATCAAGTTACGTTGGGTTAAAATTTCATCTCCTGAGGCATTACACTTTTGGAGATACGGACTTTCTAATATAGGGTTATGGAATCATCCTGAATTGAGTCATTGTGTAATTTTCGCTATAAATATTTTTATGTAACATTTCAGAGCCTAAAATCTAGAGGCTATTCACAAAAATTAGTAAGGTATCTGTTGTAACAGTTTTAGCTTCTGGGTCATCTTAAATTTGTAGATACACCCTGTGGAATATAGGGTATCTAACTAGTCCTATTGACTAGTCTCAAGTAGGTGTTCCGGGTAAAACAATAATAACTTATTCCTAGAGTATCCAAATTGAGTGAGACCAATTGCATTGGATAGAGGACAGACCGTCGTAGTTATGGTACAATTTTTAGAATTTTATATCAATCATTTTGTGCGGGGAATGCTATACAAGTGACATCTCCCGGAAAGGAAAAAATTCAGCAAGTTATGGTGAGAAGAAATTGTTCTACATAGATTGTGAAGATGAAGAAGAACAAGAAAAAGAACAAGAACCATCTCAATATGAAAACGTAGAAGCAATTTATTCGTAAGATTTGACTCCCACGATATCGTGTAATGCATTGGCTATAATTAGCACTCCTCAAACCCTCAAGATCGAAGGATATATCAAAAAGCAAAAGGTAATAGTCCTAATTGATTCTGGACGTACTCATTATTTTATTCACTATAAATTAGCCAAAGCTCTCAATTTCTTTGTATATCCAGCACCAGAGTTTCAAGTAATGATTGCAGCTAGAGGAACTAGCAATTGCTCAGGAAAATGCAATAAGATCAATCTTACTATGGGAGAATATGTAATGAATAGTCCAATGATTTCTATACCCATATGTGGTTTTGAAGTTGTACTAGGAATCAAATGGTTACAATCATTAGGAATAGTGGCTTTTAATTTTCAAGAACTTTTCAGGAAATTTTCATTGGAAGGAAAAGAAATTGAGTTAAGAGGTATCACAGGGAAACCCGGTAAGGTGATAATCTCTAATGGCATAAAAAAATTATTGAAAAAGGGGCATCAAGGGGTTACTACACAACTATTCTCACTAGATGTTCAAACATCTAAGCCATCCATTTCTCTAGATCTCTAAGGGATCATTGATAACCATTCCAAAGTATTTGAAGATATTCCCAAAGGTCTTCCACCCACTCAAAATCATGATCATGATATTCACCTAATTCCTGGGAGTGTTCCTCCTAACATCAGGCCATACAGATACCCTTATGCCCAGAAGAGTGAAATTGAGCG
>ML788317.1:0-27063 GCA_009831015.1 Picea engelmannii
CTTACATAGACTGAATGCCCAGATTTGATCCCAAATCAAATCCACGCCCCCCAAATCGAGAAAGAGCACCTGCAGCCGCAACCTTCAGATGGAGAAGAGATCTCGCCATGATGACATCCACGAACAAAAAGATAAATCTGATGAATTACAAGAACTCTGTCTCCAAATTCCAAGGGTGATGTTCAGAGTCCAGACTATGGGCCATTTAAACAGGCCTATTAAGCTAGCAACAAACAATAAACGTGCTCCATTATTTTTGGTAGCAATAGACGTATTTGCATTATTGATTTGATGTGGTCAGATACAACGCACACCAGTGGTTGCTTCCTTTACGCGTCTAGTCTCCAGAACTTGGACGCAACTGGAAGTTACTATTGATATTGATGGGACCCCTTTTTTTCCCATCCACGTGGTTGGCTTTTAGTAACGAAGATGCTCTTTCAGTGGTACAGAATACGCTGACAATTTCAGAAAACGCAACTCCTCAAAATTGAATCATTGCTTAGTGGAATGAAACGGGAGAATGAGATTCATGTTTGGGCAGCATTCATCTTTTTCAATTTGAATATTAAAAGGAATTCACTCAACTGCAAACTTGTCCATCATTCCGTGCACGCGGCTTACCACAGGCTTGTTCAAATACATGAGTACCCTAGTTTCTAGAGAGACCTATTAAGGGGTCGAGAGTTCTAAACCCTCTGAGAAGCCACTTGTTTTGAGATGGAAATCTTACAGGACATGCAATCTTTCACCCAATTGTACAAAGGAAGAACTTAACGAGAGTAAACCTAGAATTGCAAAGCTCGTAGAATTTTGGTAGAATTGTAGAAAGGCCAAAGAAAATACCTTGACTTGTTTAATTTTGAAATCAAATTGTTACCCTGGAAGAAACCATTGTTTTACGGTGGGTGGATTCACAACCATTGATTCTACGAAGTGAACAGGTCCATATTGTTGGTTGGAGGATGCCACTTTCAGAGTGATTGAATGATGTTGTACTCAAACTCCGATAGGTAAAGCCTAGAGTTGAAAAGGACTATCGATCTATCAGAGGGTGACTAGAGAGAAATATGGACCACTGGATCCAATAAAGAGACTATTGGAGGATGGGATATCATTGGTCCAGATAGAAGAATTGAAAATATTTTGACATTAGCAACTATGAGAATCATAGATCCATAGTGAGGTGATCAATGAGATCCCAATCATCGGTTTCGACAAGAGTCACTCCGAGGAGGAGAATGATGACGAACAAGGATTGTTCAATACATTGAAGATGTGCTTGGTCGGAGTAAGCCACTTGGAGTAGTTTGTGGAACCAAAGAATATACACTCCGAAGGGGAGGGACTCTGAAAATGAAGGAGGATCATTGATTGGTATGGGGGCGATATTTAATCTTAGTTGTGAATCTTATGGGTCCCATTTTTTGGTAAGTCAAATGGGAACTCAAGCGGGAAGTAACTGTAATGTCCCCAAGGCCGAGCCCTGTTGTAAATCATGTCTATGAAGTATAAAGCTTGTTTATGAACTGTAATTCAAGTATATAAGGCTGGTGAGCCAAGTTATATAAGCTAGTGGGCTTTTTTGTTATTAGGCCAGGCAGCCTAAGTGTTGAAGGCCAGGAGCCTGATTTTTGTAAATGTAATTATGCATAGTATTAATACAAAACATCTCTGCGTATGGACCGACCACGATGAATGAGTGATGGGGGACTAAGCTTCCACAAAACCTGGGTAAAGGATTAGGGGCTGGAAGGTTGGAAAGAGAGGCTAAGTGTGGAGCCTAGGGGCTTAAGTCCTTAGGAATAATATTTTAATATTATCCCAAAAGCCATGTGAAATCTATGTTTTGTCCTAAGTTCCTGGGGAGGGATGTATGCAGCTTCATGGGCGACATGTGTTGACCCAGGTGCATGCGATTTAACCCAGGAAATGAGTCATGTTGGGGGTTCTCTTTCCATTCCGTCGACTGTTGCGTAGGAGGGGGGTGGGCATTTCTCCAACCATCACCCGAATCTGGGGTTCGACCTTCCAATTCCTCCATCCTCCATCTGTACATGTTTGGCCTCTGTGATTGAACCTTTGTACACCATACACATCTCTAAAACCAGAGAGGTGAGTCTGTTCCTTATTGTTGGTTGGGAGAACTGAATGTTCTGTAATTGCTGAGCTGTGCATCCTGTGTTGCTTGCCAGAAAGATTAACGCATCCTGTAATCGCAAAGCCACGCTATGCTTTAGCGCTGATCATTTTCATTTCAGATGTCCATACCCATTTTCCCAATTGACTGTTGTGGCCACGCAGTGCTGGACTATGTGTGGCTTGCTGGCCAGTATGAGGGAGGTGATTGTTGTTGAAGAGGCAGGTTACCCAGTCTATGAGCGACTCTCTCTAGGTGAGAGAGTGCGCAGAGGAAGTGAGAACTCCTAGAAGGAGTCTTGTAGCTGCCACAGAGCTCAGAGACTTCTGGTATGGTTTGTTGCTGAAGCCCAAGGGAAGGGAGGTTAGTAGCCAATGGACTGTCTTGGTGATAGTGAAGGTGTATACTCCTGGGGTGGGACAGACATGTGGGGAATGAGAGTCTGTGGGTAGTGGGCATAAGTGGCTCCTGGGAGAGAATCCTTCTCTTGTGACTACGTGTCTTCCTGTATTCCCTACCTAGCCTAGGAATCCCTACCCGGTGGAGCTTAGTCCCAGCTCGGGGTGACCTACTGCTGAGAGTGATGAGAAGCACGGTCTAACCCTGGGAGGTTCGTGGGAGGTCTACACGCAGTTGGTGAATTACAACCAGTCTAAAAGATAAGTATATACATGCGTATAATTTCAATTAAATATGCATGTCTGTGATTCTAGCAATGTTTACATGTATTCCGCTGTATTCGTGAATTATTGTTAATGCTATGGATTATGTATGCTAACGGTATTAATGTGCTTATGATGTGTTTAACTGTAACTAAGCAATTGTATTTCATAAGAATGCATAATATATTACAGTAGTGTTTTTCCGCATAGTAATTTGGCCCGACCATGGGGTTGATGGTGGGGGAACATTACAGTATGGTATCATAGCCTAGTTTCAACGTTGAGCCTGGATGGGCCTGATAAGTAGTCTTTGGACCGAGGTTTTGAGAAGAAATTGTGTCTGGAGGACTAATTTCAAACCTTGAATGTTTCTGAGTGTCAACAGACTACTTGACCGTGTTACAAAGATCAGGAGGTGTAGCAGTATTATAAAATTGCAGCCGGTGTGGTATATGGCCACAGGGAGAGAGAGAACTCCACACCAGAAGTGTTGGAGCCATAGAATCTGTTTGGGAGGAAAGGAGAACACTCACAACCATCAAATCTGGAGAACGTGCACAAGGTTTAAAACCCTTTGGAGTTGCACCGGAGTGTGGAAATTGCGATATGTGAAATCCTGAATTTGTCAGGACCGTCCATCGGAAAGGACACGTGGAGAGCGATCAACCTTTCGCTGACTCGTGACTTGAAATGGTCTAAGGGTGAGTTCGTGAGAATTCACGAAACACGAATTCACGATTGGATCACAACCGTTGATCTAAGAGAGATCTGGACCGTAAATTTTCCAGGAAGAAATCAACATTTTGGGAATAGGGAGGACGAAGGTGGAAAATATTTCGACCTCGTGACACACGAAATCCCGATATGCGAAATGCTAATGAGATATGAGTCATCAAATCATGGGGAATCAGGACTGTTGGATCAAGTAGATGAAAGTTCAGAAGGAGGGTACCAAGTCATTGGCCAGAAGTCCTTGAGAAGTAGAGTTGGACGGTCATAATTCTCTGTGGAGAACTCGCGAAATCGAGAGGACCGTAAGATAGCTAGAAGTTGCAAGGTGGTTAGTGGATGGAGAAACTTGCCACCCTATGATCCAGAATAAACGTGGGTCGTTGAACATGGTTGGTTTGAACCGTTGGATCATTTTGTGAATTCAGGGATCGTGAACTTGGAGCGCAGGCCAAATTCTTGGTCACTCCAAGTCCTGAATCACGAAAGAGATTAACAAGGGTAGAATCAGATGGTGGAGCGCTTCCAGGAAGAATTGTCGAAATCTCGTGAGCCGTCAGATCCAGCCAACTAGTGAGGAAGTTAGGGATGAAGAGCTTTGATAGGTGTAATCTTAGGAGAGATCTGGACCGTCGGATCAGTGGAGGCTCACATCCATTGATCTCATACATGAATTCCCATATCAGAATTCGGGGATTGAAGTGACAAGAGATTTGGAGTCACTGCATCGTGAACTCCCGGTTCACGAAACTCCGAAAAGATCTGGACCGTTAGATCCAAATCATCGAGGATCGTTGGATCTCCTACAAGAACTCGTGTATCGAAATTCGGGGATTGAAGTGACAAGAGATTTGGAGTCGCTGCATCGTGAGCTCCCGATTCATGAAACTCTGAAAAGATCTGGACCGTTGGATCCAAATCATCGAGGATCATTGGATCTCATACAAGAACTTGTGTATTAGAGTTTAGGGAATGGAGTGACCAGTGGTTTGGGTTGTTGCATTTCGAACCCCGGTTACTGAAACTCTGAAACCCGAAGTTCTAAAGTCCTGAAATCTTCGAAGATGGAAGAACCGTAGGGGATTTTTAACTGTTGGATGTTGGGTAAACGTGGACTGTCGATCCACCCGATTTACGCTAATTCGGTAAATCGAAACTCTGGGAGATAGATGTGTGTACCTTAAACTCTTCAAAGGTAAAGCCCGAGTAGAACCTAGTAGTCTAGCATTTGGTCACAACCTTTGGTTACGAGGGTAGGGGCTAAGAAAGAGGGAGCTATCACCCGAATATTATAGAGCTGAGCAGAACTCGAAAAATTTGTGAAGTCGAAGCGTTTTCTTAAATCAGAATGGTTTTGAATGTGTGGAATTTGCTAAGAATGACGACCTGACAAATCCCTGTTGTCTGCATGTGTGTTTGCAGAAGCTTAGCAAGTGCCAGAACCGAATAGGGTTGTCATTGAGAGCAGAGAATGGAAGAGGTGCGGATTGCCTCCAATTCAGAGAACGAAAGAGAAGGAAGGAATGTCAACTTGGGAGTCGAAGGATCAAACTCTAATGGGCAAGGAAAAGAGATGGATAAGGAAGGACATATGATGAAAATCATTGAAAGATTGCAGAAATATGCCCAGGCTCGCCGAGATGATAGCCGAACGCTCATGAAAGTCATGGATAAGCAGGGTGAATTCAACTTAAGGATGTTGAAGAGTATGGAAAGAATAGAAAATAAATTGGAAAATGAGAGTGACTCAAGCAAGACAGAGAGTCGTAGGACCCCTGAGAGGAAAAGAAGATCAAGGAGTGTCAACAGACATCGTCATCGCTCCCCAAAGCATTCCAGTAGGGAAGCACACAGTAATTCAAGCCCATCTCCTACCAGAAAGAACAAGAGATCTAGGATGGATGAATTGAAAGGGGAAATGAACAAGATCAAGCCTCCAACATTCGATGGAGAACATAAGAAGGAGGAAGATGTCGAAACTTGGTTGCTTGGTATGAGGAAATACTTTCAACTGCAAAATTATTCCTCTCATGCAGAGGGCAGGATTGCCATGTATCAATTGAAGGGAAAGGCATCCATGTGGTGGGATCAACTTGTGCAGGTGCAACACATCACATGAAAATAATTCAAGAGGTATTTCGAGAGGAAATACTTAACTAAAATATATTATGATAGAAAGATGAAAGAGTTCTTTGAACTCAAGCTGGACAATGAGACCATTGATGAGTATGAACGAAAGTTTTTGGAATTACTGAAGTATGTTCCATTCATCAAAGATGAGTCTGTCAAGATTTAGAGGTACTTGAGTGGATTAATGCCTCCTATTGGGGATAAGATTCAGTATGATGACCTAAAGACTATGGAAAAATGATAAGAAGAGCGAAGTGCTTATTTGAACAACAAAGAGAAAAGCCTACCTTTCGGAAGGCTTGGGATGACCAGAAAAAGTTCAAGAAAGAATAGAGGTAGAAGGGAAATAAACCACCCTTTTTCAGAAATAGTCCTCAAGGACAGCCGTCTCTTAGAGAGCCTAGGAAGGTTGAAGTGGGTGGGAAAATGTCAAGGCCGCCACCTATGGAATGTTGGGGTTGTAAAGAAAACCATAGGTATAGGGATTGCTCCCACAGAAATGATAAAGTAAGAGTTCTCCACAATGTTCAGCAGGCTGAAATAGTGGAGGACATGGGCAGTAGAATTCCAAGGATCTACGCAGCCTTGGACAACAAGCAAGCTGAGTATCAATCGCACATGATTGAAGTACAAGGTATGATAAAAAACCAACCATTTACTATTTTAGTTGATTCAGGGGCTAGCCATAGTTTTATAGACCCTAGAGTGGTGGAAAGTTTGCATTTGATAAGAAGCAAACATGAAAAGTCTTGGTTAGTGCAGCGAGCTACAGGAACCAAGAGGAATGTCATGGAGTTAGTCAAGTCCTGTCCTGTAGACATGAATGGACTGAGCACGCAAGCCGATTTGAACATTTTGTCGTTAGGCTCTTATGACTGTCTAATTGGGATGGACTGGTTGGACCAACACCATGCCATCTTGGGCTGTCGGAACAAGGAATTCACTTGCTTAGATGAAGAAGAGAATCATAGAGTCGTCCAATGAATTCCTAGAGTTTTTACTGTTATAGAAATCTCAACAATGCAGCTGAAGAAGTGCTACAGAAAAGACTGTCAATTATTTGCAGGCCATGTGGGGGAAACACCTAAGGATAAGGTATCAAGTATTGAGGATCATGAGGTACTTAAAGAGTTTGAATATGTATTCCAGGAAGTACCTGGACTACCTTCGAAAAGGGATATCGATTTCTCTGTGAACTTGATGCCTGGAGCAGCTCCAGTGTCAAAGGCTCCGTACAGGATAAGTGCTCGATTCAATTTCAAATAAACAATTCCACTACTCGTCAAGCCGTCGAGTCGCGCACCTAAATCCATGTTGAGTACACTCTGTAGTCTGGATTGATTAATATATGATTGATATCATTATTGTTTTACCAACTCTGAATCGACGAACGAAACACTGTCGAATTTCTGATTTTGAAGTTTCCTTTCTTATGACAAATGGCTCTGTTTTGTTTTGCCTAACATTTATGCGTGCTCATAAATATCAATTCGCTATGGTTACCTAATAAATACAGTGACTGCCAATAAATAAGATCGGTTTAAAAAACCAGTTCGATTACCTCCATTCCAATTAAAATTTGTTATAAAGCGATATCTATGTAGAGCAAAGTTCTCATGGATTTTTAAACATAAGATGCCTCTAATTCGAATTCATATATTAAAACACAATTGGAATATAAAAATGATTCAGGCCCAATTATGATGGCTTTTGTTGACACATTTACCCAAATAGTATGCCAGAAAGGTAAATCTCTTTTCAGTGTAGCGTGGAGTTTATGTTGAAGTTGATTTGATTAAGAATGTGCCTCTGCAATTCAATTTTGTTTTTTTACCTTAGTTGGTTTTTCCAAAAGGTGAAGTATATAAAGCTGCTAATAAAGGGTTCGTCAACTAACCCATTAATCATCGTCAACTAAACCAAAAACCTAACCCTAGGACATGAAGCGCCAAAAGTAATGTGGGACCTGTTTGGGTAAGTTAGTACATCAACTTCCCGGGGTTGTAACTTTTGCATACGATCTTTGTTTTAGGCGTATGATAACCCGTTTGAAAGGTATTATCGAGAATATTCATTTTGGGGGCACAATCATTCCTCCATATATCATTAAGAATCTCGATCTCAAAAAACCTTCATTTAGGCCCTCGAAATGGCTCTAGAAGTTAAAACTGTTAAAAATAGTAAATTGCCAAAATTACCAGAAAACTATTTTGAGCCAGTTGGAAAAGGTGGGTGGCCACCGATATCCACCTGGATCAATCCTCCCTCCTTAGGAAGAAATGGCCTTCATTGCACTGAGTTCTCGGGGGAGAGAGAAAAGCGTTTGTTGAATCTGCATCTTGGTGAGTTGCTTGCATTGTTGGAGACATCGCCCTGCTTAGTTTGTGGAAGTCTGTCATGAACCTGTTGAGGCTGAGGCTATTCAACAAGTCGAGCTACATGAGAGGACGGTGTGCAAAAGGAATCTTTGTACTTTTTTGCAACCTTGTCAACCTGCTTCTGTTGGATAGAAGGTGCCTAGGGCGAGGCTGTAGCGGTTGCAGTGTCCTTATGTTCCTCTTTTGAACAGATTGAGAAGAAGCTGAATTTCACAGTATGAGATACTAGCTCGCGCCATTTTTTAGGTGGAACAATATTCGAAACTACCTCTGGTATTCTGTAGTGATGACCCCCCAAAGTGACAATTACACTACAAGGTCAGAACTCATAAATAGCATGGCGCTTGCACATATATGGTTGGCCAAAGAGAACATCACATAAATCTAATGGGGAAACATCACATAATAACTCATCCTTGAAGGGTTGGATGCCATATGACAATCGACATTGTTGGTTGACATGGAGATCTCGTCCTTGGCGAAGGCACCCGATGTTGTATGGCCGCGGGTGTGGTGTTGTCGACAATCTCAACTGTTTGACGAACTCTCCTAAGATGAGGTTCTTTTGGCTTCCGCTATCAACAATAAAATGTAGCGGTGTCCCCTTCACCCACATCTATGAATGAAAATGGTGCTCCCCCTCTTCAGGATCTGTTGGTTCTTCTGGTTGAATTACTGCAGTCGCGATAATAGCAGTGGGTCTGCGTCAATGATCTGTCTTTTACCAATATTTTTGGAATCTGATTTTGAATCAGGGTTTGGCTCCTTGTCTTTGATCTCTTCCACCAATGACTATTTTGAGCAACATTCATCGGTGTTGTGCCAGGGGATTTTGTGGAAATCGCACCATTTTCCGGTGTCCTTCTTCGTCTTCCTGTGACCCTTCTTTTCCTATGGCTTAGACTGGTTTTCAGGAAGTTGTTTGTTTGGGTCGTCTTTATCATACTTTGGTTGTTTCGTAATTGCAGATCGAAACTCTCGTTTCTTCTGGTCCTTAAATTTCTTCTTGATTTTAATAACATATCGATAAGTAGCACCGAGTGATGAGATGTCCAGAAAATCCATTTAAGTTTGGATGTCTCCGTGTAGATCCCCACGGTATTTCAGAACCAAATGTTGTTCAGATTCTTTGATACCCAGCTTGGTGCACAAGGTATGGAAGGTATTGATGAACTCCGAAACTGCTTGGCCCGTCTCTTTCCACAGTGTGGTCCATCTCATGTACTGGTTCTCATAGTTTCCAATAGGGTAATACTGTTCCTTTACCACATCCACAAAAAAATCCCAAGTGGGCTTGGCCCCATATATTCCAGACTCCTCTGTGGAACTCTTCTCCCAATAAGTTTCCCACCAATGTTTTACATGAGGGAGATCCTTAAGGAGTGCAAAGATGATCTTTTCTCTGTCAGAAAAATTGTGAATAGAGAAATAACCTTCTAACAAATTTCTCATTTATCTAGGGAATCCACATCTATCTGACCTTCAAATATAGGAATATAAAAATTGACCTATACCTTAAAAGGTGAGGTGCCTCCAAAGTGGTCGCTTGATGAATATGCTCATGATGCTATCAGGAGGCGTTGAAGGATGTGGAAAAATTTCTCTATCATTTCGTCTCTCTGTCGCGTGAGAGATTGCTCAAGCAACAAATTGATAGGATCGTTTGCTCCATCGTTTTTATTTTCTTCCACCATGGACAGTTTCTTGAGCGTGTGAGAGCGATTGTCTTCAAGAGAGACAAGCTCAAGACCCAACTTTCTATACTCGTACCTTGTCGGGGACATGCACTGAAAAACTATCAAGAACAGTCTGCTCTGATACCACTGACCTGGATTATTTTCGACATGAAATGAGAGCGAAGATATAATAAAGAAATGCACAGATATCCAATAATATAACATAAATGTATCAGAGATTCAACCATAAACACATAGATACAATAATACACGATTTCTATTAATGATATAAATGTACAGAGACTGTAAAAATACAGAGTGAAAGACTCACTAGAATGGTGGCGGCTTATCTCTAAGAATAGATGTGACGCTGCGCTCATTCGCAAGAATATTATTACAATGAGGTTCTGAAGGAATTTTTACAATAAACAGGAATGCCGAAAAACCTAGACATACAAAAACCTAACCCTAGGAGATGAAGTGCCAAAAGTCATGTGGGCCCCGTTTGGGTAAGTTAGTACATCAACTTCCTGGGGTCGTAACTTTTGCATACGATCTTCGTTTTAGGCATATGATAGCCTGTTGCAAAGGTATCATCGAGGAGATTCATTTTGGGGGCTCAATCATGCCTTTGAATATCATTGAGAATCTCGATCTCGAAAACCCTTCATTTACACCATCAAAATGGCCCCGAAAGTTAAAACTGCTAAAAATAGTAAATTGTCAAAATTGCCAGAAAACTATTTTGAGCCAGTTGGAAAAGGTGGGTGGCCACCGATATCCACCTGTATCAATCCTCCCTCCTTAGGAAGCAATGGTATCCATTGCATTGATTTCCCAGGTCAGAGGGAAAAACGTTTGTTGAATCTGCATCTTGGTGAGTTGCTTGCCTTGTTGGAGACGTCGCGCTACTCAGTTTGTGGAAGTCTGTCACGAACCTGTTGAGGCTGAGACTGTTCGACAAGTTGATCTACATGAGAGGATGGTGTGCAGAAAGAATCTTTATGATTTGCTGCAACCTTTTCGACCTGCTTCTGTTGGATAGAAGGTGCTTGGGGCGAGGTTGTAGCGGTTGCAGTGTCCTTTTATTCCCCTTTTGAACAGATTGTGAAGAAGATGAATTTTGCAGTATGAGATACTACCTTGCGGAAATGTTCATGTGGAACATTAGTCGGAACTACCTCTGGTATTCTGTAGAGATGACCCCCCAAAGTGATAATGAAACTATAAGGTCGGGACTCATAAATAGCATGGCACTTCAACATATATGGTTGGCCCAAGAGAACATCATAGACATACAGTGGGGGAACATCACATAATACCTCATCCTTGAAGGGTTGGATGTTGTGTAACAATCGAAATTGATGGCTGACACAGAGATATCGTCCTTGGCGAAGCCACTCGATGTTGTATGGCTGCGAGTGTGGTGTTGTCGACAATCCCAACTGTTTAACGACCTTTGCTGAGATAAGATTCTTCTGGCTTCCACTATCAGCAATAAAATGCAGCGGGGTCCCCTTCACCCACATCTGTGAATGAAAAAGGCACTCCCGCTCTTCAGGATCTGTTGGTTCTTCTGGTTGAATTATTGCAGTCGCGACAATAGAAGTGGGGTCTTCGTTGATGATCTGTCTTTTACCAATATTTTCATAATCAAATTCTGAATCAGGGTTTGGCTCCTTGTCCTTGATCTCAAACACCAATGACTATTTTGAGCGACATTCATCGGTGTTGTGCTAGGGGCTTTTGTGGAAATCACACAATTTTTCGATGTCCTTCTTCGTCTTCCCGTGACCCTTCTTTTCCTGTGGCTTAAACTGGTTTTCAGGAAGTTGTTTGTTAGGGCCGTCTTTATCATACTTTGGTTGTTGCGGATTTGTAGACCCAAACTCCTGTTTTGTCTGGTGCTTAAATTTATGCTCGATTTTAACAACATATCGATAAGAAACACTGAGTGATGAGATGTCCAGAAAATCCATTTCATTTTGGATGTATCTTTGTAGAGTCCCACAATATTTTAGAACCAAATGTCATTCAGAGTCTTTGATACCCAGCTTGGTGCGCAAGGTATGGAATGTATTGGTGAACTCCGAAACTGCTTGGCCCCTCTCTTAGTGTGGTCCATCTCATGTACAGAGACTATAAAAATACAGAGTGAAAGACTCACTAGAATGGTGGCGGCTTATCTCTGAGAAGAGATGTGACGCTGCGCTCATTTGCAAGAAGATGATTACAATGAGGCTTTGAAGGATTTTTTACAATAAACAGGAATGCCAAAAACCCTAGACATCTGAAAACCTAACCCTACGAGATGAAGTGCCAAAAGTCATGTGGGCCCCGTTTGGGTAAGTTAGTACATCAACTTCCCAAGGTCATAACTTTTGCATACGATCTTCGTTTTAGGCGTATGATAGCCTGTTGGAAAGGTATCATCGAGGAGATTCATTTTGGGGGATAAATCATTCCTACCACTATCATTGAGAAGCTCAATATCAAGAAAATTTCATTTAGGCCCTCAAAATGGCCCCAGAAGTTAAAACTACTAAAAATAGTAAATTGCCAAAATTGTCAGAAAACTGTTTTGAGCTAGTTGGAAAAGGTCGGCGGCAACCTATATCCACTTGGATCAATCCTCCCTCCTTAGGAATAAATGGTATCCATTGCGTTGAGTTCCTGGGGGAGAGGGAAAAGCATTTGCTGAATCTGCATCTTGGTGAGTTGCTTGCCTTATTGGAGACGTCGCATTGCTCAGTTTGTGGAAGCCTGTCACGAATCTATTGAGGCTGAGGCTGTTCAACAAGTCAAGCTACATGATAGGACAGTGTGCAACATGAATCTTTTCACTTTGTTGCAACCTTGTCGACCTTATTCTGTTGGATAGAAGGTGCTTGGGGCGAGGCTATAGCGGTTGCAATGTCCTTTTGTTCCCCTTTTGAATAGATTGTGAAGAAGCTAAATTTTGTGGTATGAGATACTACCTTGCGACACTGTTTAGGTGGAACAATAGTCAGAACTACCTCTGGTATTCTATAGAGATGACCCCCCAAAGTGACAATGACACTACGAGGTCAAGACTCATAGATAGCATGGCGCTTCCACATATATGACTGGCCCAAGAGAACATCACAGACATCCAGTGGGGAAACATCACATAATACCTCATCCTTGAAGGGTTGGATGCTGTATGAAAATCGTCATTGTTGGCTGACATGAAGATATCATCCTTGGCGAAGCCACCCGATGTTGTATGGTTGTGAGTGTGTTATTGTCGACAATCCCAACTATTTGACGACCTCTGGTAAGATGAGGTTCTTCTGGCTTCCGCTATCAAAAATAAAATGCATCGGGGTCCCCTTCACCCACATCTGTAAAAGAGAACAATCTGCACAAAGTAAAAGAGAACAATCTGCACAAAACTTTTAAATCAGAAATGTCATGTTTGATGCATTTGCACCAAAACTTGTTAAGGTGGTCTTTAGAAAATACATTCCCCCTACCATCGAAGGTGAGTTTGGACAAGCGAGAGAATATCTCGTTGGGAACATCAGGTAATGAGAAGTGGAAAGCATGTTCCAACACACTGATTTGGGGAGCCATGGGAAAATTAAATACATTCGAAATAAAGGCTCCTACAAGGCCAGCTTGTCAGTCGGCCTTCCTTCTAGCACCATTTGTTGATGGGAAAAAATGGCTGTCTGTCAATTGGAAGAACGAGTCTGGTCCGAGGTTTTCTAAATAACCCAAGCCGTTTGATATGACTCGTTTCGACGGGTTTAATGGTTCCGTTATCCAATCTAAAAGTCCTAGAAGAAACAAAAAAAAAAAAAAAATAACTATCTGATTACCAAATACTATATATCTATATGTACATACTCTCTAATATAACAGTAATAGGTGTACTTAGGTGGACGATATACAAATCTTGTTTATGTACATTAAATACAATTGCAAGTTTTAATCGAAACTTACGAAAATCAATGTGAAAAATTATCACTTCTAGGAAGTAGATAAAGAAAGCACATAAAAATACTTTTTTGTTTTTCCTTTATAAATCTTAAACTAATAAAATAAAATGCTATGAAATGGAAACATATGGATAGTCAAAATCCAAACTATACGTTCGAATTTCAGTGATAAACAAATAACAGAAAAATATAAATGAGCTAACCTGTTAGCGAACTAATGATATGCATCCAAACATCTGTACGATCAAAGAACATCTAACCACCTTGTCCAGGAGGGAAACTTACAATGAACCTTAAATCTGTTCTGAATAAATGCAGAACAATTGTTTTGGCAGTTGAATTTTAATAACAGAAAGAGTGATACAAATAGTTATTGTGATCTTATGATTGCAAGCAATTACATTAAGAAAAATATGTTTGCAATAACATTGCATTTAATCTTTCAACAAAAATTAAGGAGAAACCATGTAATTGAAGCTGAATAGATGATCACCCAGTTAATATCTGAAGCATCACTTATGGACAACATTTATAAAGGAATTATCCCAAAACATAATAAATCATGAAGACTAAAGCTATCAAAACCTATTATCATATCAGGATAAACAAAACTTAAATGAAGACACCATTCACAAGAAGCTAAAGTTGAAATGTGTATTGTTGTTTCATTAAAGTTTGTAAATTAATCATCGATCTTCTGCCCCAGGCTAGGATGCCTTCATTAAAAAAATCTCTAGTATATAAAGAGTTCAGTCAAGCTAAATACCTTATCTTGTGGGATAAGATTAAATCTCAAAATGATTTACTAATTACAAAATATAGGGTAATAGAACCACTCCATATCACACTGTATCTCTCAAAAATATAAAAAGCTTGTTTCTGTTTACAAAAGATGAGCCAAAGAAATGGCTAATAAGCTCAGAAATGGTCCATATCATCAGATCACCACCAACTACACGATATCCTGAAAGGAAAAACAAAAATAAAGGAGTTTAGATATTATTCTAACCAATAATTTTCAAAAATTCGAATGAGAATAGACTGGCTACAGAATCAACTAATTTTGTAGCTAGTTTTATTTTAAACAATAGAAATCTAATTAAATCTATATTAATAGAAAATCTAAATAAAAACACAACTAAGATAAACAAAAAAATCTTTACCTCTTAACTGCATGCTAAATTTGACTCATAAGACCTCAGAGTTAACTACTACTATAACACACTCAACATTCTTTATTATTGCGTTTCCAGTTCTTTTCAAGTGCTTCCCTTGCCTTTGAGCACTGAACTTTAGTCTGTGATTTTCACTCATTAATGAGTCGATCTAAGTGGTGAGGGTTTTGATCTGCAATTGAAGGGAAGGTATATCTATGTAATATTTGTCGAACCAAAACAAACAAACCTCACACCGTGGATCTGGAACAGTTGTTTGAGGATATCCATGGTCGTGTGTCAGAATGATACCACTATTGTCTATGGGTTCTTTACTGAGTTTGATCCCTGGAAAACCTTCGCTATGCTTCGGGCACGGTGGCAGATTGTCTACGAAATCGTAGGTCTGGATGAGATCTGGTTTGAGGTAACTTAGATCTTGTTTTTCCAAGAACTTCTCGATCTCAGAATCGGATCTCTCATGGACCTCGATCGCTTTGGTCAAGTTCATATGAGACTTTGATTTATCTCATAGGATCCTAGAAATTAATCTCCCTGCCCTTTTGTTTTTAAACCCTATATCCGAGTCATTTTTAGATAGTTTGCGGAGGGCCTGTTTGCGGTTTTTGCAAAGGTGTTAGGGCAGGCATACTGCTCATGGTCATGAAATTCAGAGGCTCTTGGGTTAGAATATTGTTTCTTAGATATAGGCTCATCGAGCGTGGCCCTATCACAGGGTTCTTTGGATGAGGAGACTGTTCTGTTAATGGAAGGGATTGGGGTTTCTTCTAACATGGGCTTATCAACCTCTACGGGGCTGGATGTATCAAAGCCATTTCAAGATAGGAAAGTGTCCCAATCGTCGCCCTGCAATTTTAAAAGATGGACTAACAACATCCTTATCAACCCATGATGAAATAAACTGGAATTCAAACACTGTCTCTTATACCTCTTGGCCATCTTATATAAACTTCTCAATAAATATAAAGACATGTTCAACTGGAAACCGATGAAGTTCATTAACAGTCTTATGTTGTACAGAAAAATGAGGCCAAAGCGACCCTCGCATGTAACGAACTGTCTCAAGATTGCCAATAAACCGTGCCACCTAGTTTTTAACAGAGATATAGGCATACCTTTATCACAACATTGGATATTCCGAGAGGTAAAGAATAAACTCCATGTCACCTCCTCCAATTTGGTATTCTTATACCATTTTTGCCCGCTAAGTGGAAGATTTGTTGCCTGGCTTAAAAATTCCTCAGTGACTTCGATTTGAACATCTCCTACTTTGGCTCAACAACCATCAAAAGAGAGGGAAAAATCCTGGGCTGTTTGTAAGTTGAAACCTTGAAATCTCTCAAGAAATTCGATCCAGCCTTGACCCTTAAGGTATTCCCTTGCATCATCATACAGGAGCAGGGTTTGCAAGCCATTTGGTTCGATATAGAAAATAGGGGCCATGTGGATTCAGACAAGCAGTCACGGAGGCAACATAAGCCATTGTAAGCAAGAAGGGTTTCAAAGAACAGGAAGAACCAGGGCTAAAACCAAGGAAATAAAACCCTTGCGCAAATTAAATGGACTAATAAGGGGGTTCACAAGAAAATCGGGTGTTTTGTGTAATGAATCGCTGTGGGTACAGAACAAAGCCCGAGACTTAACTTGAAATGATGGACATGTCGTTTTAAAAAATCCACTATCAACATAGTACAGAATACGACTAGATGCGTTTAAGTATCATCATTGTGCAAAGGATGGAGTTTCTCATTATAAGGTGCTTGACAAATCAAAGCATAGCAACCATAGAGAGGATTTACCAAGAATCATACATGAAACAAACTCATAGCCTAACATCAATCGATTCTTGGTGTATTATTTAAAGGTATAGAGTAAACCTCATAACAATGAGCAATTTTAAAACAACTAATTTATTGACATGAGATAGGCCTTAAAGAAAAATATCATCCTTAAAAAGGTTTGTATGATCATTTATTCTCCTAGGGGAAATAAGCCTTAAATTCAAATGCAATAAATTCACAAGTTTCAATGCTTCATTCATGCTTTCAATCATGAATGAAGCATGAAAATGAGAACCAAGAAAAATAAAATCTTTTTATAGCCCAAAACTCATCTTTCAAGTAGCAATGTTCATATGTTTAAGCGGAGGCAACTACAAAATTTATTATTCATTGCTTTAAGAAGTGAAAATATTGTGGGGCTGCCAACAATACCCATCTTGGTGTGCAAGGTATGGAAGGTATTGGTGAAATCCAGAATTGCTTGGCCCCTCTCTTGACGCAATGTGGTCCATCTCATGTATTGGTCCTCATAGATTCCAATAGGGTAATATTTTTCCTTTACCACATCCACAAAAAATTCTCAAGTGGGCTCGGCCCCATATATTCCAGACTCCTTTGTGGAACTCTGCTCCGAGTAAGTTTCCCACCAATGTTTGACATGGGGGAGAGCCTTAAGGATCGTGAAGATGATCTTTTCTCTGTCAGAAAAATTGTGAACAAAGAAATAACCTTCTAACATATTTAACCATTTATCTAGGGCATTCGCATCTATCTGACCTTCAAATATAGGAATATCAAAATTGACCTATACCTTAAAAGGGGATGTGCCTCCAAAGTGGTTGCTTGATGAAGATGTGCCCAATGCTATCTGGGGGCATTGAAGGATGTGGGAAAAATTCTCCATAATTTCATCCCTGTGTCACGTGAGAGCTTGTTCAAGCAACAAATTGATAGGATTGTGTCCTCCATTGTTTTTCTTTTCTTCCACCATAGAGGGTTTCTTAGGCGTGAGAGAGTGATTGTCTTCAAGAGAGACAAGATCAAGACCCAACTTGCTATACTCGGACCTCATCGAGGACACGCACTTAAAAATGATCAAGAACAACCTACTTTGATACCACTGATCTGAATTGTTTTCGGCACAAAATGAGAGCGGAGATATAATAAAGAAATGCACATAAATATCGCGGATATCCAATTATATAACAAAAATGTATCAGAGATGCATCCATAAACACAGATATACAATAATACATGATTTATATTAATGAAATAAATGTACAAAGACTATAAAAATACAGAGTGAAAGACTCGCTAGAATGGTAGCGGCTTATCTTTGAGAAGAGATGTGACGCTGCGCTCATTCTCAAGAAGATGATTACAATGAGGCTTTGAAGATCCTTTTACAATAAACAAGAATGAAAAAAACCCTAGACATCCAAAAACCTAACCCTAGGAGATGAAGCGCCAAAAGTCATGTGGGCCCCGTTTGGGTAAGTTAGTACATCAACTTCCCGGGGTCGTAACTTTTGCATACAATCTTCGTTTTAAGAGTATGATAGCTCGCTGGAAAGGTATCATCGAGGAGATTCATTTTGAGGGATAAATCATGCCTTATTTTATGATTGATAATCTCAATCTCGAAAAACCTTCATTTAGGCCCTCAAAATTGCCTCGGAAGTTAAAACTGTTAAAAATAGTAAATTGCCAAAATTTCTAGAAAACTATTTTGAGATAGTTGGAAAAGGTGGGTGGCCACTAATATCCACCTTGATCAAAGGTTCCTTTTAAAGGCATTTCTAGTGCAAATATTTGAGGAAAAAACCTTCAAAAAATCATGATTTTGAAGGTAGTCGCCCCCTTCCTGTGTACACAGAATGACCAAGACTTTGAGGTCACTCCCAGCCAGTGAATAGAGAGCGACCAGGACTTTGGTCACCCCCAGAGAGTGTTCCAGGGAACGACCACATCAAGACTTACGTGCTAATTGTTTTTGGGTTTTGGTCACCCTCGTGCCTCATGTAAGGTGTGACACCAATAATTTTTTTTGGTTTTTTTTAAAGAAATATAAGGTCAATATTTACATATGAAAGGGGGATTCGAATGTCAACAGTAGATTCATGGCGTCTAACAAAAATCAGGCATTGTCGAGAGGACTGATTTTAATAGGTAAAAATTATGATGTTTGGTCTATCAAAATGAAAAAATTTCTTTGGTTTGAAGATTGTTGGGAAGATTTAGTTAATGGGTTCACAAAACCAAATCTAGGCGATCTACAAGCTATGACAAATGCATAGATAAATGCTCTCGGAGAACTCATAAAAATGACAGCAAATCCCTATTGCTCATCCATCAAGGGCTAGAGGAATTTATTTTCCCCAAAGTCACAATAGCAGATCATGTCAAACATTCATGGGATACTCTCAAAATCGTCTATCAGGGCACATATAAAGTAAAAAATTCAAAGTTGTAGACACTCGGGAAGAGTTTTGAGACTTTTCAAATGAAGGACTCAGATTTTGTGGATCACTTTATGACCCATGTGACGAGCATCGTAAATCAGTTGCACACCCATGGAGAAGACACTTAAGAGAAAAAGGTCATTGAGAAGGTACTCATAAGCCTTCTTGATAAGTTTAATATGTTCGTGGTTGCCACAGTGTTAAAATTTTTGTATGCTCGTTTAACCATACACAATATCACATCATTGTCACCCAGCCATACACATTCACTATGCCACCCCCGAGCACACTAACCTTTTCTTATATAGAATGATTCTGGCAAGTCCACACTAGAACCAACAGATAAAACCTAGCCACAATACTGTTGCAGAGACAACACAATAACCATACAAAGATAGTGTGCCTTACACCAAGAGAAGCACAAGAGAGATACCGGATATACTGCTACACTACTCCTCCAGACTTGTGCCCTCTCCAGCTACGACTACGACTCTCCAAACTTGCACCCTAGCCACCACTACAACTCCTCCTTAAACTTTTGCACTAGCTAAGTGAGTGTGTGAAAATGAGACAAAGCATTACCTTATTTATACTTATTCTGTGAGTGAGTTTTTCCCATAGGGATGACTTATCTTTTCTGGCAAATATAATTTACTTTGAATTTTTCTAGCAGGGACGACTTCTCTTTCTAGGTTTCTTATTTCTTTATTATTATTATCCTTCGTTTGACTTCTCTTATAGAGTTTCCACACATCTGTTTAATGGTTCTCTTACTTACGGAACATTCTAATCTAAGTACAAAGGTTGCACTTGGAGGTTAATACCTCCTGTAGCTACCAAAACATCAACACATAGAAGAGTCGAAATACCTTCCAAAATTGATAATTGAAGAACTCGTGGGATATTTGTTAACTCATGAGAACAAGTTCAGTCGAAATACTGAATCTTTGGAGAATGCATTTCAGTCTCAAGCATCCATATGCAGAGGTAGAGGTTGAGGGAATAGAAGTATAGGAAGACGAGGAAAATGATGCTCTCAAACAGGAGAGAGGTCAACTGCAAAATACTCAGAATAGAGTGAACAGTCATAACAACCACAAAGAAACTCTCAGAACCAAAGGGGGAGAGGCATAAATTTCAATAAGCCAAGGTGGATTGAAAAATCAAGGATCTAGTGTTATTATTGCAAGAAATTTGGTCACTATGAAAGTGAATCCAGAAAGAAGCAAGCATATCTGAATAGGAGAAAATAAAATGTTACCAACACTGAAGAAGGAACATCTGAATCAATGTTCTTCTCATGCGAAGTCATAGAAGAAGCAAGAAATAGTCATGATCTTTGATTGTTGGATAATAGCTACAGGAATCATATGACAGGTAACAAAGATTTGTTTTTCTAGTTTAGATAGCTCTGTCACATCTCAAATTAAATTGGGAGATGATTCAAAAGAAATTTTTAGGCAAGGGTGTAATTTATGTATTGACCAAACAAGATGAAAAGAAGGATATTCATGATGTTTATTATGTACCTGGTCTTAGACATAATCTGATGAGTGTAGGTCAGACGAATGAACATGGTTATAGAGTCATTTTTGAAGGTTCCAAGTGTACAATATTGGACAAACCACCCAGTAAGAAAATCATAGCTACAGTACAAATGACCAAAAATAGAATGTTTCCTTTGATATTGAGAAATGTAATTTTTTCACGGTCATATGCCCAAAATGTATCAAAATCAGATAAGACTTGGTTGTGGCATCTTAGATATGGTCATTTACCATTTAGTAGTCTCATTATTTTACAGAAGAAGTCTATGTTCAAAGGTTTTCCCATTATAAATGAACAAAAAAAATCTTGTGAGAGTTGTATTTTGGCCAAACACCAAAGGGATAGTTTTCCCGATGCTTCCTACAAAGAAAAAAAACACCTCAAGCTGGTGTATACAAACCTTTGTGGTCTAATGAAAACTCAGTCAATAGGAGGTAGTTTTTATTTTCTAACATTCATTGATGATTTTAGTAGAAAAACTTGGGTGTATTTTCTCGAGCATAAATCACAGACATTTGAAAAATTCAAAGAATTTAAATCTTTGATAGAGAAACAGAGTAGGAAGTAATCAAAGTACTCATATTAGAACGAGGAGGTGAGTATGCCTCCAAAACATTTAGAGCATATTGCAGGAAACATGGGATGAAGAGACATTTTACCATAAGATACATTCCACAACATAATGGAGTAGCTGATAGGAAGAATCAGACAATAATGAATATGGGCAGAAGCTTTTTGAAGGCCAAAATTTGTCAAATGAATATTGGGGTGGAGTAGTGGCATGCTCAATCTATATTTTGAATTCGTCACCAACCAGTAGTGTGAAAGATCAAGTCCCTCAAGAAGCCTGGAGTGGTATGAAATCAAGTGTTTTTCATTTTAAATTTTTTGGTTGTGTAGCTTATGCTCATGTTCCTGAAGAGATGATGAGAAATCTTGATGATAGAAGTAAAAAATGTATATTTGTGGGATATAGTGAGTAGTCTAAAGCATATTGGTTGTACAATATTGTTACCAAAAAGTTGATAGTAAGCAGAGATGTGAAATTCCAAGAAGATAAATCCTGGGATAACCAAATAAATGAAATGATTGTAGATCATATTCCTTCTACACATGAAGACAAATAGGTGGAAGCTACAGGACAACAAAATTCTCCACCAAGTCTTCCAAGATTGCAAGTACAAGGCCAAAGAGAAAAAACAAAGCATAATTCTTCTTCTTCATCTAGTAATGATTCAGATCCCATTATAGCAAATTTAAGGAACCAAAAAACAAGAAGCTTGAGAGAAATTTATGGGAAAAATGATGGCATGGATCAACAAGAAAATTTTTCTTTGTTATCCTGTCAACCGATATATTTTGAAGAAGCATTCAAGGAAGAAAAATGGGTTCATGCAACGAACGAGGAAATTCAAGCAATTGAAAGAAAAAACACATGGGATCTTGTAGATCTCCCTACAGGTAAAACTAGCATTGGAGTTAAATGGGCTTGCAAGACAAAATTCAAATTAAATGGGCTTGCAAGTCAAATTCAGAAAATGACTCACTTCTGGATATCCAGATAGTGATTTTGCAAGTAGCATTGATGATAAGATAAGTTTTCTGTTGGGTACAAGTTTAATTTCATGGGCTTCTAATAAACAACCCATCGTCACAATTTCTTGAGCAGAAACAGAGTATGTGGCAGCAACATCAACATCATGTCATGCAGTTTGGTTGAGAAGGATCCTTAGTGATCTCACACATGAAGAGAAGGAGCCAACCCCTATAATTTGTGACAACGGTTCAACAATTGCATTATCTAAAAATCATGTGTTTCACCACAAGAGTAAACACATTGACACTCACTATCATTTCATTGACAAGCTTGTTAACGATGGTAGCATTATGCTACAGTTTTTTGGTTGAACAATTAGGATATATCTTTACCAAGCCATTGGGAAGAAATACTTTTGAATTTCAAAGACAACACTTAGGCATTGTTTGTGCTGATTTTTGTAATGGTCTAAATTAAGGGAGGTGTTAAATGGAGTATTTTCAGTAAATAGAGTAACTTCTTCCTTACTTGACCAAACTGATAGTGGATAGGAATCATAAATGTACTTATATGAGATAGGTAAATTTGCATTTATTAGGTATGTGAAGGATGAAGTGTTGTAGAGAAATATCTCATTTCATGTATTTGCATTTTAGTTTTTCATATGAATGTAGAGAATAGCTGAACAACTCCATTGTTGTTGTGTGTATGTTTTCCTCTGCTTGAACTTAAACAGTAGCACAGTAGCACAGTAGCTTGGATCAATATGAGTCCAGTGTCATTTGGGTTACTAAATCAAAATAACAAATTCCTGCCTAGTAACAAAAAACTGAACTGATTCCTGCCTTGTAACTGATCTCCCTCATTTAACAAATTCCTGCCTTGTAACTGATCTCCCTCATTTAAAAAGAGAGCTGAACCGATTCAGTTCCTGCCTTGTAACTGATCTCTCTCATGTAGGATAGCTTCGGTGTTAGGGATCCTTTCCATCAGTGGGCAATTCGTATCTCCATTACAGATTCCGTTCATCCAACGGGCATGGAGCAAAGTGAACAGAAGCCAACTGTTGACTTTGTTCCACTTTGGTTGAATGGAGGGAATCTGCAATCAGTTAAATTAAATTAAGTTCTGGTGAAGATAAATAATCTTATCTCAATCTAGATTTTCATTTAGATTAAATTTTGTAGGGTGTAGGAATCTCCATTTAAATTAAATTTGCAGATTTTCATTTAGATTAGGAATCTAAATGAATCTTTCTATACAAAGTCAATCATCATTCATGAAAACGAGGGAATTTGAACTTTAATCACAAAATTTTATGTTCAAAATTACGATCGACTAAATTTATGTTCAAAATTATGATGGACTAAATTGAATTGTATCAAATTTAAAAAAGAAAACTCATCTATATAATATGAGTCAGAGATTCACTAATATTATATAGTATATATATGAATCATAGATTCACCAATATTATATATTGAAAACCATTATATATATATAACCAAGCACCGACTGCTGCGACCATCAGATGGCGCATACACGCCATCATTATGAATACGTTCGCGACAAAAACATATAGACAGGATGGCACATACACACCATCATCATGAATACGTTCACGCCAAAAACATATAGACAGACACCGATTACTTAGAATTCCATTGTTCGAGTTTGCTAATAATTGAGCACACACGTCATTCAGCGAATTAGAGTTTGCCAATAATTGAGCACACACGTCATTATTTATTATTGTTCTTAATAATTGAGCAACCACGCTCTTATCGTTATTATTAATGAATTCGACTGCCTTTATTATTGTTCTTCATTTTATTATTGAGTTCAACTGTCCGTTGAAGCGGTATTTGGACATAAATCCAGGGCATAAACAAGTGCATATTTCCTTCCTTTCCGCTTCAACAGTTGACCCTCTTTTCCACAAACAAAAAAATCGTTTGTTTCTGACCACTGAAGCGGCATCCAGGCGGTACGAAAGCGATAGTTGAGGTGTGTAGAATCAGATCTGACGTAACGCAAACCTGTAACTTCATTCGTCGGTGAGGGGAGAGTCGGATTTTCATTCTGTAGCAATGTCAACTTGTTTTGATTCCCTTGCCTTCTTATAAATCGGAAGGCGTGCTGCAATGTCAGATTTTTCGTAAATGCTTGTCTTTTAATATGGGGCAAAGTGGCAACATAATCGAATTTGATATAATGTTTGATTTCGAATTTTATTATTTTATTATTTTATATATTTTTTAATATTGTGTCAAGTGGCAACACTATCCGGTTTATATAAATGTTTGATTTCTAATTTTAGAATTTTATATTTTTGATGTAATAGAATTAAATATTTTATGTTTTCAGATTTTTTTTAATTGAATTTTTTATTTAATTAAATAATTTTAATAAAATTACAATTTTGATTTTAAAGACTTTTTAGTTCTTCATAAAATGTTCATTATTAATTATCTATTTACAATATTTTAAAAAATAATGGTTGGGTTTGCTCTCTTATATAAATAGTTTATTTTTTCTCAAAAATTTCTTTTCTTTCAAAGTAACAAACTTTGAGAAGGGCATCTCATCTACATTCCTATGGGTGGGTTTGATTGGAGAGAGGATACCTAACTTAGATATTTTGGAGTTAACAATCTAATACATGTTTATATTATTTTTTATATATTTATCTAAAATGTTATGAAACTTACACAAATCTATGATATTCTCTAATATACATTTTCATTTTCAAAGAATCAAAATAAATTAAAATTTAAGGTTCATCCATTTTTAGCCTAACAAACTCTAACTCACAACTTCTATACACCTTTAACCTTATACTTTTCATAACAAAAGAGTGATTCATTTGTTTGGGAAACATCAACCCTTCCATCTTTCTTATGTTTGGGCAACCATCTTGCCTCATCCCAAATAAATTTGACTACTCACTTATTAATGACATACAATCTTCAAAAGTCAATCTATGTATTAATGACATACAATTTTCAAACGTAAAATAAAAAAGAATGTGTTAAATCATCCTAAACTAAACCAATAGAAAAAGATGACATAATAAGAAGACAATCTTACCCAAAATCCCATAAATAGAGATTAACTTATCTTCCTCTTTAATGTGCTCGTTTTTTTGTCTTACCCAAGAGCCCATAAATGAAGATTAACTTATCTTTCTCTTTAATGTGCTCTTTCTTTGTCTCTTATTAGACTAGGTAAACCATCTCCAAAAATCAAGTTGTTTTTAATTCCAATCAAAGGTGACAACTAGTAAAAACTTGTAAGGAAGTTTTGATATTACCACCATTTCTATCGCCCTCTCATTCAACTATGTTGAAGTCCCCACCCAACACACATTTATCTAATTTTATTATCACATAAATTTAGAAAAAAACCCAAATATAAGATACCCAATAAAAAGGAAGATTGCTCACATGTATTTGTTACACATATCCACAATATAGTCAATAAAATAAGATTGCAAAAATAAAAACACTAAAAAAACAATGTCTTCATTGTTTTGTGAGTGTTTAATCACCTAAAACAATCCATGCCAATAAAGCTCTATTCTACATTGAATTTTCAAAACCATTTAATTTGATTTCCTTAGAAAAAAATAAAAATAAAAAATTATTTAAGGCATTGTCTACCCTCACTTCATTTATCACCTCTTCACGAGCCAATAAAGCTCCATTCTACATTTGAATTTTCAAAACATTTGATTTGATATACTTTAAAAAATATATATTAAAAAAACATTATTTAGCCTAACATCAAACATGATGCAACAAGGTTACATGTAACTCAAGATTGCAAACAAATAACCATTAGTGAAATACCTAGTGTTTCTATATGCATCCTTGTAAGTTTTGGGATGTGGAAGGGAATCTATTCCTTTGTTGACTAATCTTTTGTTTTAATTACATTGATAGGCACCTCTCTATTGAATAGATGGATTAATCAACCTTTTAATTACAAAATCTGATTCGATGGCCAAGAATTGAAGATGTTGATTGGATGACCAAGAATTGAAGATGCTGAAATATTCTTAATTTTACACTCAAATCAATGAATGAGATTGTCAGAATTAACTCCTTGTAACAAATTAATATACCATTTTATCAATTACCACTAAGCATAATTTAGAAAATCCAAACAAAATTACTTTAATTTTAATATTTACCTGTTCTTTATTAATTTTTTACATTTTACAGTGGTAACAGATGTGGTTATATCAGTTATTGACAAGTGGAAGGCTACAGTTTAACATTGACAAGTGGAAGGCTACAGTGGATGCCACGGGAGAGGAGTGGATTAGCCAGGGTTAAAATTTCTCCTAGGATTATTCATCATAATGATTATGGGAATTAATCTTTTCTGTCTTTGTCTTTTCAAAACTCCAACTCCACCTTGGGGCTTGCATCTCACATCTCCTCATCCATATCCATCTCCTAAGAGTTTCACAGGACTCAATTCTCTTTTAAGAAAATGTAGCAGAGATTTATGTAACAAACAATTGTAGATAAAATACAACATTTGGGTCGCGTAAAACATTTATGAAGATTTAAAAATTGGGTCGCAGAAAACTTTTATGAGATTTAAAAATTTGAATAATTTTTTCATAGAAGGAAGCAGAATCTAAGGTTTAATAGGCATGGATCTGTGAACCCATTGAACCCTAAATGGAATGGAATATCATTCAGAACCCTGTGCGTAAATTAAAAATCTTAGTTGGTCAGATATTCTTTTTCTCTTCATCTTTAACCTACACTCAACCTGTAAGGTAGCTAGAGAGGTAGTAGGGGGGCCCAGAGGGCCCATAGTGATAATAGTGGAGGTCATTCAATGTAAGGTGGACTAGGTCCACT
>ML788317.1:28719-95935 GCA_009831015.1 Picea engelmannii
AATGTAAGGTAGCTAGAGAGGTAGTAGGGGGGCCCAGAGGGCCCATAGTGATAATAGTGGAGGTCATTCAATGTAAGGTGGACTAGATCCACTATATTATTAAATAAGGCCCACTATGGTAGTTAGATATAATAAATGTAAGAAGACTTCTTAGAAGGTTATACTTCTAGAAGATTCCTCCTCTAGAATGTTCTTAGGTGATGGTAGCACTATATAAAGGGGCTCAAGCAATGTAATGAGACATGAAGAGAAGTATTGTATTTGGAGCTGAAGCTCAATAGGAGGATGCCCCCTCGAAGCGGCAAGTGAACAGGAGAGGATCCCTTCCATAATAGGATCCATTGTATGGTGTTGCCCTACCTCAAGGGTTTGATGGTAATAAAGGAGATTTTGCATATTGTTCTTGTGTATTTGTTGTGGTTCTTTTGTATTCAGTCTTTGGTGCTTTCGTATTCAGCTATTTGGATCTTAACACAACCCTACTTATTGTGGCACCTGAAAAATTAAGATTTGAATTGTGCATGGACCTTAAATTATTTTAAAATCAGATCGATCCACAATCTAGCAACAACCACTTTATTCTGAACTCAATCAGTTACTGATTCCAGAGTAGAATTTTTGACCTGTAATCAGCTCCGCTTTTCCACAGGTAGTGTAGTTAACCCTTAAGTTGCCAGCTAGAAACTTGAGAGAGCATGCTTTCAATAAGCACGACTTACTGGTTGTTTACTACTAAAGAATCTATTATAATGGTGACCAATATTTCGAAATGATATTCTGAAGAGGATGGAAGAACTAGGTTTAATATTGGCTTAAGAATTTTCTTCCTTCTTACGTTGCAAATCTGGGAAATAAAACTAATTATTCCTTGAATTAATAACTCTGTAGCGTAACTGATAAGATTCGGCACTCAATTCCTACCTTGCGCGTATGTTGGACATTGGTAAACTGGATGACTACAAGTGATTGGCCTGTGGTTACCTTCGTTAGGCAGCAATGAGTAATAGTATCATTTTTGCCTCTAAATTTACCCACTCGAACAATCAATAGGTAGACCAATCAAATCCCTTTAAGCTTCCAATTATCAATCAAAAATTTCGAAATCGTGGAAAGAAACATCTCATAGTATCTCTTGTTAGTGGTAGATCTTGATGCTAGCTAAACAGATTTGCCTTCATTGAGTTCTTATTGAGTGCAATAAGCTCCATACCAGTAAATTAAGGATGATTGTGAGTTATCGTACAAGGTTATCCTCCACACGCACTCTGGACTCCCTTTAACTCTTTCAACCAAATAGTATTCAATTTGATTCAATTTTGACTGGAAGTTGATATCCGCTTTTTGGAAGTTTAATTTCCTTCTTCTATCGATCTAGATGATGTCATGATGTCTCTGTTTTATTCATATTCAATATGGAATGACAATTGAAACGTGCTTGTATTTAAACGAATAAGTCGACAATGCAACATGCTAAACAAATGAAGGCGTTGTTGAATAACTCCAAATAATATTAAGTGGAAAGCATAGGTTCAACTTAAATGGCCGAGATACTCTTGATAATTTTTTAAGTGATAGCACTCTAAATGTTTTTTTCCTAAAACAACAATAGAAGGGAAACTCGCAAAATTTAAATGTTGTATTCATGACCTTTGGAAGATGATGCTTTGAATGATGATGAACATTGATTGGAGAGGAAGAGGACATTAGCCATGATATTCTTACACATGTAAACCATGTCTAGCTTTCTTCTATCTGATTCAAGCATTTGTGTGGAAAACAAATCAATATTGAAAATGCACCTAGGTTCTCAAAGATGGACTTAGAAATGAATGATGATGAAGTAAGTGGATTTTCACTATGAAAGATTAGCTTTATCACTTTATAAGTGCCTCCATGGACACACTTAATGAGCATTTGTCTATTTTAATGGAAACTTCTCTACAACCACTATGTGGAATACTTTGAAATCCTAAAGATTTGGGTTGTGAAGTAGCATTTGGTTTTATTGAGGGAGTGAATGTTTTAAATATCTTCTTCATATAATACATTGTTGTTGGTAGTACGGCTGTCGTGTTTTAAATATCTTCTTCATATAATACATTGTTGTTGGTAGTACGGCTGTCGTTAGACCAAAACCCGCAGGTGATTGGTAAACTCACCACCGCTAGATTTCAAGGATCCACGAGAGGCGATTAGTCCCTTTTCACGATACACCGGGGAGCGTTGACTACTTGCAATTTCGTGCAACAATCTCCCCCTCAGCGCGAGCCGAGTGTGTATCGAACTTGTGACCTCTAACTCTGATACCATTTGTTGGTAGTACGGCTGCCGTTAGACCAAAACCCACAGGTGATTGGTAAACTCACCACCACCAGATTTGAAGGATCCACGAGAGGCGATTAGTCCCTTTTCACGATACACCGGGGAGCGTTGACTACTTGCAATTTCATGCAACAATTTTATCGTTCAAAACATGCCAGGATATCATTGATGTGTTTAAAGGTTTTGACAGATGGTTTTGTTAACACTAAATTGATGAATTCTAAAACCTAGTTTTGATTAAAAATATTTTAGAACCTAAACCAACTTCAAAACAATATTTTGTTTAAAAACTTAAATGAGCTCGAAAAAATTGTTACTTTCAATCTCATCCATATTTCAATAAGAACCAGTGAAAAAAGAAGAATAGCATTTTCAGATTTTGTCAACCGTAAAGAAACTGATATTCAATAATGAAAGGGGTTTTGTTTGTTTCTTTGGATTCTCATCTTATATCTTATAGTATATATTGTATAGAAAGATAATTTCACAATGATTAATTATCACAATATTTGTAAAGCTATTTCAAACTTCACTTTTTGTCATTTCCAACTTGACATTGTAGGTCAATATATTGATGCCCCATCTACAGTTCCTAGCCATGCAACCATCCTTTCATCCTCCTTTGTACCCGAAGAGAATAATAAAAACTAGTGTATAAACAAAACCAAAGTGAAACCAATTGTATAAAAAAATCTAGACCTGTGATGCAAAACAATTTTAGGCTAATTTCCTCACCACTGATTTGTAATACAGTAGCAAGACCACCAGCTTTACAATGACTAGTAGCTAATTTGTAATTCACTAGCAAGACCACCAACTTCACAATGACTAGTAGTTGATTTGTAATTTAGTAGCAAGGCCACCACCTTCATAATGACCAACAACACACAAAATGTGTTATTTGTTCTTTGAAATATTATCATCTTTCATTAAATATTCTTAGATAAGGACATCTTCAAAAATTGACTCAGAAAATGTCATTAGTTATTGGGAAACATTGATTGTGCATAATTTTTTAAAATCCTAGGTAGAATATCTTTTGTTTGGAGTTAGATGATCCAATGTAGTCAATGTTTCCCTATTGTCCAGTCTTCAAAATTGACTCAAAAAATGTCATTATTTATTGGGAAACATTGATTGTGCATAATTTTCTAAAATCCTAGGTAGAATATTTTTTGTTTGGAGTTAGACGATCCAATGTAGTCAATGTTTCCCTATTGTTCAGTCTTGTACATTGTTATGACATCATCTCATTTCTTTGTTGGATTTCAATTGCAATTTTCTAAATCCAAATGAGAGTAGGTAACCTAATTGTCGCTATACTTAACAAATTTTAATGGGATATCCCTGTGATATAGCTCCCTTGCTTCAACTACTTTTTTATATTTCTTGCTAACTCTATTCAAAGTAGGATAAATTTCAAGCCATCCTTAACATGACCTTAATGTAGAATCTCATTGTTTTTTTAAAGTGAAATTTATTGGTTAATAAATTTTGTTGGTTATTTACAAATAACTAACCAATTTGATTGTGTACATAGTGTTATAGTTTTTTTTAACAAGGACTTGAGACTTATGAATGTAGTGATGAACATGCAAACTAACTTATAAAGTTCAAGTTGACATAGTGGATGTAGGTAACTTCAACTTTTCATTACTTCTATTGCAAATGAGATTTCATCATTTAGAGGTGGATGGTGAATGCCAATAGGAATTACTATTAAAAAAGTGGATGATGAACACAAATAGGAATCACTATTCAAAAAGTGTATTTCTTTCGGTATTTCTCATTGAAATATTGTTAGGGTGTAACATCAATTTTCATGGTCTATTTGTCACCACAATATCTATAGGGTTCGGTCTATGCATTGCAGTGACAAATAAATGGTGAAAATTGATGTTACAAAGGAACAATATTGAAAGAAATACACATTTTGAATACTGATTCCTATGATTCCTATCGAAGTTCACCATCCACTTCCTGCTAGTTACTTTAACTCCTTTTATACTCGTTTGGGCTTACATGCAGAGTTTGCTAGACATTTTAGGCATATAAGTTGGAGTAGAGCTTCGAAATGTGGCAATGGTTGATATGATGATAAATTGTTTAATGATCGAACCTTGCATTTAGCAGGTTTAGATATTTCACCTTTTGTAAAAACCAAGGTGAAAATTTTGAAGTGCAGAGTCTAATTCTTCATCTAATCCACTTCACCATAAATTCATCTAGCGCTAATCAGAAAAGAAATTTCCCTTCCATCACTACTGAGGCCCTTGCCATGATATTGGGTAAAAATATAAACAAAGGCCCTCATAATTGGAACTAAATCTTTTATATTTTCCGTAATGTTTCTATATATGTTTTCCTAATGAATTCGAATTAGACGCCTATTAGCTTTAAAAGTTCATGAAAACTCCGTTCTGCTTTAGTCAGCACAGATATCACTTTATAACAAATTTTAATTAGAATGAAGGTAATCGAATTGTTTTTCCATCAGATTTTATTTATTGGCAGTCAGTTTTTTAATGGGAAACCATAGCGTATTGATCTTTACGTGAAAGCAACAGAAACTACCGCTGATTTTGCGCCATTCTTTCCAGTAGAGGAAGAGCCCATGGATTCCATCCATGTGGTAATGAGTAACTAGGCTTGTTCACACGAAAATGAACTTTTCAAAGTCCATTCATGGCTGAGTGGAATGATTTGCGTCTTCCTGCCCACCAGAGAGAAGGTAACTCTGTCAACTGCAAACTCCACAGTTATCAAGCGTGACACGCATTCGAATTTGACATCTCTTATGCTGTCAAATGAAAATTTGATTACTGTCGGATGTTTTCTTGTCCTATTTTATGTTTTATGTAAATTCTGAACTGTTAATTTCTAATTATTTTTATGTAAATTCTGAAGTGTTAATTTCTTTATTTGGGAATGAGCGTTCGGTAACAAACATATCCCTAACAAACAAGGATAAGGTTAATATTTTATTTGGCAATGAGTCTTAGACATCGAACAAGGTTAGAATTTTATTTGGGAATGAATGTTGGCTATCAAATAAGGTTAGAATTTAATTTATCGAATGAGTTATCACACTCTTCATCTTTTTATCATAAGTGTCGTATGCACGTTGCAATTTTATTTTCCAAAAGTATGACAGATTATAAGGTATTCTCTGAGTGGTTTTAATTTTATGGCAATTAATATGTACATAGGATGACGTAACTTCAATTCCTGAAGACAGAGCTATTCTTCTAATTCATCTCTTGAACATCCATCAACCTATGGAAGAGTAGCATTTAATCTACTCATCCTAAGGGATCAAATCACAGTATTTAATGTGACATAATCGAGGGGGAATCCTAAGAGCTTAAATCACATTACCTAATGTGACATTAACAGAGGGGAAAGGCACTATAAAAGTCTCAAGCAATGCGTATAACCTATTAATCGTGACATCTATTAAAAATTATGATGAGTTAGTTGGAAATCTTAAAATAAGATAAATGGTTTTATAGAACATCCAATTCCAGGCCCGAGTGCCCTTAGTCAGGTTTAGAATTTGTGATGTTCTAATGAACGATTTTTTTTAAGATGTGTTTGAAAGGTTATCGAAAATTCAACATATCAACAATTACAAGAACAAACAAGGTTAAGGTTAATATTTTATTTGGCAATGAGTCTTAGACATCAAACAAGGTTAGAATTTTATTTGGGAATGAATGTTGGATATCAAATAAGGTTAGAATTTAATTTATCGAATGAGTTATTACACTCTTCATCTTTTTATCATAAGTGTCGTATGCACGTTGCAATTTTATTTTCCAAAAGTATGACAGATTATAAGGTATTCTCTGAGTGGTTTTAATTTTATGGCAATTAATATGTACATAGGAGGACGTAACTTCAATTCCTGAAGACAGATCTATTATTCTAATTTATCTCTTGAACATCCATCAACCTATGGAAGAGTAGCATTTAATCTACTCATCCTAAGGGATCAAATCACAGTATTTAATGTGACAGAATCGAGGGGGAATCCTAAGAGCTTAAATCACATTACTTAATGTGACATTAACAGAGGGGAAAGGAACTATAAAAGTCTCAAGCAATGCGTATAACCTATTAATTGTGACATCTATTAAAAATTATGACGAGTTAGTTGGAAATCTTAAAATAAGATAGATGGTTTTATAGAACATCCAATTCCAGGCCCGAGTGCCCCTAGTCAGGTTTAGAATTTGTGATGTTTTAATGAACGATTTTTTTAAGATGTGTTTGAAAGGTTATCGAAAATTCAACATATCAACAATTACAAGAACAAATTTGCTAAAACCATCAGTCTAATGTTAAGATTTCCAGCTAACCCGTCAATATTTTAAATAGTTGTCATAATTAATAGGTTAAATACATATTGATTCAAACTTCTACAGTTCCTTTCCCCTCAATTCTTGTCACATTAGGTAATGTGGTTTCATCCCATAGAATGAGTCGAATGAATGCTACTCTTCCATAGGTTGATGGATGCTCCACAGATAGACTAGACCAATAGAGCTTTCTTCATGAATTGAAGCTATGTCATCCTATGTACATATTAGTTGCCATAGAATTTAATCCAGTGAGAATCTATCTTATACTATGCATTGGTTTTGGGCAATAAAGTTATAGCCTACATATGATAGTTGTGATAAAATGATGGAGAGTGAACTCAAGTTGATGATAAAATAATGAATAATGCATATTCTAACCTTGTTTGATGCAAAATGCTCATTCCCGAATAAAATGCTAACCTTGTTTGATGCCAAAAGCTCATTCCCAAATAAAAACAAGAAAAACCTCTAAATATCATCAAATTAGAAAATATCAAATTCTAACTCTACCCTCACTATTTCATTAAAATACTGTCCAAAACAAAAAGGAACTTATATTTAAATTTTGAAAAACAATTTTACCATAAACATAATATCTATATATAAACAAATGCCACAAACACTAACATAGATCAAAATGGAATGATATATTAGAAATTCAATATTTGATTAAAATGTAAATGTAAATTTATGAAGTGTAAAAAAAATATAAGGTTTTATGAACGAGTATGTGTGTTGATTAAGAAGGGGATATTCAAGTATGAAATTCAATATTTTATTAAAATGTAAATGTAAATTTATGAAGTGTAAAAAAAATACAAGGTTTTATGAACGAGTATGTGGGTTGATTAAAAAGGGGATATTCAAGTAGCTTCCTACACATATTATTTGGGATGTTAGTACGAATAGTTAACATTGTTAATTATTGTTAAATTAGTGTAGGTTTTATATAGATGTGTAATTAATTTTATTGTGTTCTCATTAATGAGATAGTTTGTGGGTTGATTAAAAAGGGGATATTCAAGTAGCTTCCTACACATATTATTTGGGATGTTAGTACGAATAGTTAACTTTGTTAATTATTGTTAAATTAGTGTAGGTTTTATATAGATGTGTAATTAATTTTATTGTGTTCTCATTAATGAGATAGTTAGTGGGTTATTTGTTTGCCATTATGGTATGGTTAATGGTTTTATGATGGGCACATAATATATCATTGTTTATCGTGGATGTTTCTATCTTAAAGGGTTTTAGCATATAAGGTTCATTTTCTGATATCTTTTGTGAATTAGTAATTAAGGTGTTCAATCCTATGATCATGTTAAATTTCTACATGGTATTAGAGTACGTATACGATTAGTTTTACTTTGTGAATTAGTAATTAAGGCGTTCAATCCTATGACCATGTTAAATTTATACATGGTATTAAAGCACATATAAGACTAGTTTTACTTTGACTTCGAGAAGGGGATTTTGGATATTTTGTGCATTTATGCTTGATTCACCAATCGGGCTTGGTAGCAACTTTCTTTGTTTGAATATTTATATATCTCTTCTTTCATATATGTAATCAAATTTCTAAAACTATTTAGATATTCTCCTAAATATCTTAAAGGGATGTTCAATTTCGAGACAATTGGTCCTTCCTAAAAGAACTCTAACCATTCCATTGTGTCCAGAGTTGTCCTTTTAGTTAGATTTGTATTTCATTCCATCCAAAAATGCATTTTTTCACTTAGATTTAAAGATTTATCTCCAAGAAGCCAACGATGCCCATTTGGTAAGGGTTTATAATTTCGATTTTTGTGAAGTTTGATTTTCCTTGCTTTGCTAGTAAAGTAAAACTATATTTCTTATTGTTTGTCACTAACATACTAATCTACTAAGTAGAAAAAGAGTACTACATCATCATTAATACATTCAAACCAAATGCAAATAGAGACACACACAAATTATTTGGAATCTTAATGATTCATTTTCTCACCAAACTCTAGTAGTGGATTCATTTGGTATAGACAATAGACCATTTATTTCCATTTAAATAAGCCAAATTGAGTTTGATAAAATAGAAATAGTTGTTAATAATAATAAGCAGCCACACAACTATTATCTATTATTATGATTATTGAATTTTTCTTCCTTTATCATTGTTATTCTTATTACTATTGAAGTCATTTGTCCATGGAAGAGGTATTTGAACATAATTCTAGATCATATGCAAGTGCATGTTTCCTTCCTTTTTGCCTCAATGTGGAGGCAACTAGAATAGTTGACACACTTTTACATCAACAAACAAAGTGTTTTGTGGCACTGAAGAAACATTCACGAGGAATGAAGGCGAGCATTGATTCATTGAGAGTTAGAGTTGACATAACACAAATCTTCTAACTTCATTCATTAGTGAAAGGAGAATCATATATTCTTTCTTTGTATAGGCATTATATATGCAATGTTCAAAAAGGTTAAGAAAACTTCATTTTGACAAGATTTCAATGAAGAAATAAATATAGAAAGGGTACAATTTTAGGTCCTTTAAGTATTTTTCAACGTTTTAGGTCGATGTAGAGGCCCTCAAAACCCTAGGGATAGGGGAGGAACTATTCACCTGGAACTTTTACCCATGGAACTATGCTAGACACCCAATTTACTACATATAACTTTACAGATAAAGTAATAATTTTATGTATTTTTAATCCTATGTGGGTAAAATCACGGAGGTGGGTAACACTTTTGTGACAATTTGATCTTCAAAATTCTGAAAAACGTTTTTTTCGCCGAACTAATATTATTTTTTGGCCGAAAGATTATTTTTTCGACCGAACCCTAGAACGTCAAATCGAACAGTACAGTAATGGCACCCTCAATTTTTGTATAAAAATTTACTCGGATGGATTTTTAACATTTGGCAATATGTTTTCAGTTGAAAGATATTCAGGACGAAAAAATATTTCGGACGAACTATTCTTTTCAAGATTTCATGTGCATACATAGATTGTGAGATAAATATACTAGCTTTGGACTGGTGAACTTCAACACTCAGAAAATATCTCATACTTCCTAAATCAATCATTTCAAATTCATCCTTCATGACTAACCTAAATTCTTCTATGCAAAATCACCTGCAAAAATAAAATCATCTACATATAAGCAAACAATTAACATCTTACCTTGTTGAATTTCTTTGATTTATAGTGTTGGCTCACATTCAATTCTTTGAAATCCATTCTGTGTGAGATAGGAATCTATGCGATAGTACCAAGCTCTGGGAGTTTGCATTAAACCATACAATGATTTCTTCAATCTGTACACTTTGTCTTCTTGTCCTAGATCCTCATAGCCTTGTGGCTATTGTACACACACTTCTTCTTCTAAATGTCCATTCAAAAATGTTGACTTTACATCCATTTGATAAACTGATCATCTGTTCTGCGCGATAATGGATAACAGAGTTCTCAGAGTGTCCATGCACACAACTGATGCAAATGTTTCATTGAAATCAATTCGAGGTTGTTTTGTAAAACCTCTTGAAACTAACCTTGCCTTGTGCTTCTACACATTTCCATCTGCATCTTGCTTGGTTTTATAAATCCATTTGACACTTATCACATCCTTGTCTTCAAGTACATCTACCAATTTCCATGTATGATTGTTCTCTATGCATATGATCTCTTCATCCATGGCTTGTTCCCATACATCATCTTTGGCAACTTCTTCAAAGGTTAATGGATCATCTATTTGTGAAAACAGAGCAAAAACTAAAAAAGAATACGTTGTGTCCTCATTATAGATGTCGTGCAGACTTGTCTTTCTTGGTAACAAACTTGCTAATGTTGGGTCTGGAGATGTAGAACTACTTGGACTGTTTGTTGGAGTTCATTGTGCTCTAGGTCTAGACTTCACACTTGTTGATCTTACTGGAGTAGTTTGTGCTGGGATTTGCATCGCAGTGCTAGATGGAGAAGGGACAATAAACTGACTTGTACATGGTGTTTGAGCCACCTCTTCTTCTATATCATCATGATAAATAGAATTAATAATCCTAATTGTCTTTTCTATGCTTCCATCCCATGCTTCATTCTCCCCGAACTGAACATTGCTACTGATTATGACCTTTCTTGTGATAGGGTCATATATCTTATATCCTTTTGTTTCTTCAAAATACCCGACAAATATACATTTCTTTCATTTGTTATCTAGCTTATTTCTCCGTTGATTTGGAACATGTGCACATGCGACACAACCAAAAAATTTTAAGTCTGCCACATTATGCTTCATTCCTGTCCACGCTTCTTGATGAGCTTTGTTCTTCACACTCTTTGTTGGAAATCTGTTCAATATGTATACTGCAGTTGCTACTGCTTCAACTCAGTACTCATTTGACAAATGTTTGGCTTCCAACATATTGTGTGTCATTTCCATGATGGTTTTGTTCTTTCTTTCTACAACACCATTCTGTTGTGGTGTATACCGTGCGGTAAATTGCTTGTAGATGCCATGAACTTTACAAAAATTCTGAAATTCTCTTGAGATATATTCTCCTCCTCTATCAGTTCTTAGACAACTTAATGTAATAACTACTTTGTTTCTCCACAAGTGATTTGAATTGCTGAAAACAACCCAATGCATCAGATTTCGGTTTTAGAAAATAAATCCATGCCTTTCTCGAGAAATCATCAATAAATGACAAAAAATAAGTACTTCCTCCTATAGATGGAGTTTGCATTGGTACACAAATGTCTGAATGTACAATTTATAGTGGAGATTTTTCTTTGTAAGACTTTCCAACTGGAAATGATTCTCTATGCTACTCTCCAAATATGCAGCCTTCACATATTCTTTCTAGTTTTTCTATTAATGGTAAACCTTTTACCATATCCTTTGTATGTAACAAGTTTAGACCTCCAAAGTTCAAATGTCCAAATCTGAAATTCCATAGCCATAAATCATCATGCACTTGAGATTGAAATGTTGCCTGCATCTCTGCACCAATTTATCCTTTCTTAATACTGTGCACATTATTTTCTTCATTGGATCTGCACACACTTTCTACTGTAAATAAAGTGTATAATTGCACATCTTTTTCTTTACCAATATCATGCGCTATATTGCTCTTCTTGGATGACTTCAATGTCAATGGGAACATTATGTTGCTTGTCATCTGAATTCTTACAATAAGACGATTGCTTGGATATCTTTCCATAATCACACAATGATTATCTTCCATGTAGATTCGGTATCCTTTCTGTAACAACTGTCATGTGCTCATCAGATTATGCTTCAGACCTGAAACATAATATACATCATGCATAACTTTTTGTTCTCCTTGTTTGGTTAAAATGTTTATACTTCCTTTTTCTAAGACAATGACTTGGATATTTGTTCCAAGTGTAACCTTGGTTTGGACTGACTTATTCAAACGAGAAAACAATTCTATGTTTCCTATCATTTGGTTACTTCAACCTGAATCTAAATACCATATGTCACAAGGACTTTCTTGAGCAACATTGCATTCAACTAGGGAAACTATAGGCATTGTTTCAACGTGCACCACAAACATAGGACTGGAGGGACTATTTGCGTTGTGTGATTGATATTGACCTTGCTTGTTCTGATTAGATTGTCTCTTTATGCACTCATATGCATAATGCCCATACATTTTACAATATTGGCACTGAATCTTTGATTTGTCAGTTCTTTGACTACTTGGATGGCTGGTATTTTGGTTATGACCTCTTCCACCGGTATTTCCAGGACTGTTGTTGCGTCCGCCTTTGACAAAACTTCTTCCTCTACCTCTAGAGTTATCTCTCCCCCTTCCTCTTCCACGAATTATAGATGACTGTGCGGAAAATGCATTCTCTAAAGACATGTTTGACCTATTTAATCTGTGTTCATGATTAATGAGGGAAGTTTGCAGTTCATCTAGATTAAACTGACTCAAGTCTTTTCTCTCTTCTAGAGTCACAACAAGGGTATCAAATTTAGGAGGAAGACTCCTGAGTACCTTCTCAACAAATTCTCTATCTTCTATGGTTTCACCATGAGAATTAATCTGATTTATCAGGCCAATAACATGGGTATAAAAGGAATCTACTAAATTTGTATCTTTCATTGACAGATTTTCAAAATCTCTTCTAAGAATTTGTAGTTTTGAAGTCTTGACTTTGTCCATACCTTGATAAGAGGTTTGTAATATGTCCCATGCCTCCTTGGCTTGCTTTGTTGATTCAACTCTTGGGAGTATGCTTTCATGCATGGCTTGATGTATGTAAAACATCATCTTTCCATCCTTCTTTCTTTGATCTTTCAAGGCATCATTCTCAGCTTGTGTGAGGGTAGTGTACGTTGCCTGATCTATTGGTTTCACATAACCATTCTTGACTATCTCCCATACATATTGACCTCTAAATAACACCTTCATGGTCAAGGACCATAACTCATAATTATTTCCTGTAAAAGTGGGAGGTTGCAGAGTTGAGGTAGAAGCCATATTTCATCTTTCAATAGAGTTGTTGCTCTTAAACTTGTTCTGATCAAACTTCTCTTGATCAACCTGTTCTGATACTAGATCTCGGATCTAGAGTGCGCAGGGAAATTGTGTGCAACACTATGACTAATACTGCGTGCCACAAAACTTAGTGACAAAAATGTTTAGAACTCACCATGTAGTGCACAAACCGCATGATTTACTGCGCGTTGTGATATAAACACTTAACAAAGTAATTTTTTCACTTTGTGGTACTCCTTAACACAATAAACTCATAAACAAATGAGAAGCTCTAAAATTACACATGAAATTATTGACACACAAAATACTGGATATATATTGAGAAATTCGATGCTTCGCGCTAATACAAAATATGATAACTGTGATGAGATTCAGCTCCAACAACTTCTGCTAACTTTGTAGACACAGATCTTGTGCTCTCAGACTTCTTCGACTCCTCAATTATTGTTGTTTTCTTCTTCATGACTATGTTTTCTCTACCTCTTTGCATGTGCATATTTCAACTGTCTACAAACTCAAACATATATAGACTACGATTGAGACTTCTTACAGAATTAAAAACCGACTCAACAATTAATACAACAAGAAATTCGACTGCCTTCTATCTACTTATCAAAACTCAAGAAAGATAAAGATCGACTCCATTTAATAACTCCTCTGCTTGTCGACTGATAAAAATTGAGTTTGTGTAAACGTGTGACTTTGTATTTGCAGACTGACTGATCGACGGAGAGGTGAAGCTCACCGACTTGTAATTACTATTTCCAACAATAAATTGATGATGAATACTTTATTAAAAAAAATAAATCACTTCCTATAATAACATAAGTTGATGATGAACACTTTATTAAAAAATAGAAGGCAGTTGGTGATGAATACTTTATTAAAAAAATTAAAGCATTGCGTAAAATAACATAAGTTGATGATGAATACTTTATTAAAAAAAATAGAAGACTCTAGGTGTGCCTTGCCTTTGTGCAAGACCACCCAAAACATGATTGTGTAGACTTGTAACCCGTTGTTGCAACTAACTGAAGCCTGCCAATGATCATCTCAATAAATGGATAGGGGTGCTCATTTCCATCTCCAAGCTAAGGCCTCACATTCTCCCCTACTTAAAATTTTCCTTGCCAATATCCCAAAAAGAAAAGTTGTCCTCCAAAGTCTATTGCTCAGACTCACACATTGATCCATGTTCAACTCCTTTAACCACTTCTTAATTCCATTTCAAAAATCACCATGCAATTTCCCATTGCTCAAACTATCTGTTGAACTAAATTTCCTTTTTCCAACTCTACCACACACGACTTTTGATGTTCCAATGTCCATGTTGTTGCCAGTGCCACTACTGCTACTACAACTCAACCTTCACGAAAAAGGTTGCACACCCATCTAATGTTGATACACTTCTCTAAACCTAGTATTGCTTCATTACTTTGACACATTCTTCCATGCTTCTATGCAACGTCAACCCTCTTGCTCTGAATTGATTAGGTAACTAATCCAACAATCACTTTCAAACCATGCAAATTCACTTCTTGATACTCATAATAATGACTTCCTTAGACACCTAAGTCTACTTATACAACCCTATTAAACAATATCCACCCAAATCCTCATTGAACTTGGCACCTTTTCCATAAGTAGCTAAGGCTATTATGCCATTGAAAAGAAAATGGCAGGTGGTTGCCAAGGCTCCTACCAACCAATGTGCCAACATCTTATACATAATCCACTAAGTCACATGAATCAATTGAAAGACCATCATACCTTTGGCTCAAATACGTCTAACGATAGAACCAAACCAATTTTTGTGTCACCTTTGACCAAGAATGTTTCGATGCTTGGGTCATGTTGCTAGTACTCCTACCCAAGTGCAAACCAATTTTTGTGTCACCTTTGACCAAGAATGTTTCGATGCTTGGGTCATGTTGCTAGTACTCCTACCCAAGTGCATTTATTTATAGTAATTCATTAATATATGTACTTAAAGTCCATAAAGTTGTTAAAAATATACATAATTCTATTTAAAAAATAAAGTTTCATCTATATTAATCTATTTAAGGCTTCATTCATAGAGATATCAATTATAATAATTCAGTGATAAATCTATTTAATTCTCTTATAAGATTGAATAATATAACACATATTACATTAAAAAATTTAATTACAATTTTGATTGAAAAATCCATAATTTTGATAAAAAAATTTAATTACAATTTTGATTGAACATCCATAATTTTGGTAATTTTAAGATCCGAAGGTAAACTTACTATTTAAATTAGAATTATAAAATTACAAGTCATTAAAAACATGTAGCAAACATGTTTATAAACTTGGTATAATGTCATTTATTTAATGAATATATATTATCTAAATTCTTATATTATTTAAAGCCAATACACTTTACTTCTCAACAATCAAATATACATTACTAAAAGTAAATACTCTGCCTATCTATAATTAAAACAGATAGACATACACACAAATTATTTGGAATCTCACTACTAAACTCCAGTAGTGGGTAGTGAATTTAATTGAGGATTTTTTGAGTATATTAAAAGAGATTGTCTAAACATTTAATTTTTATTATTTAAATTGTATTTTTGAATGCATATATAAATTCAGCATCTTTAAAAACTTTTAAAATATCAAAATCATTTATTCAAATCTAAAATTCCAACAATTTTTAACCAAAAAATAAATTAAACTAACATTACTAAAATAGAACTGGTCGCCATTAATTGAGCACCCAGGTTATTATTTATGATTGTTCTTAATAATCGAGCAACCCCGCTCTTATCGTTATTATTAATGAATTCGACTGCCTTTATTATTGTTCTTCATTTTATTATTGAGTTCAACTGTATTTGAACGTAAATCCAAGGCATAAACAAGTGCATGTTTCCTTCCTTTCGGCTTCCACAGTTGACCCTCTTTTCCACAACCAAAAAAATCGTTTGTTTCTGAGCAGTGAAGCGGCATCCAGGAGGTACGAAAGCGATAGTTGAGGTGTGTAGAATCAGATCTGACGTAACGCAAACCTGTAACTTCATTCGTCGGTGAGGGGAGAATTGGATTTTCATTCTGTAGCAATGTCAACTTGTTTTGATTCCCTTGCCTTCTTATAAAACCGAAGGCGTACTGCAAAGTCCACTCGTCTCATCAGATTTTTCATAAATACTTGTCTTGTAATTTTAATATTGTGTAAAGTGGCAACATTATTGGATTCGTCATAAATGTCAATTTTGGAAATTTTAGATTGTATACTTTTTTAAATGTAAGAAGATAGGTTTGGAAACTTTGTGTGATTTTTGTATTTTTAAATAGCATACTTTGAAAGTGGGAAGGAAAAGCCTAAATGAATTAGAGTGGTTATTGGAAGGGAAATGAATACTTCAAAAAAGTCTTGTAGTAAGGAAAATTGTAAGTGGATATATGATGAGAGGATGTGATGTTAGAGATTGTGAAATACTCATTGATAAGAAAATGAAGGGTTGTTATTATGTATCAGAGTATTTTTATTGGTCATTGGTATTTATGAGATGTTATTCCCAAGTTGATAAAATATTATATGGGTAGAAAACAATATGGAACAAATTTTCAATTGAGAGATGAGTGTAGAATGGTTGGAAGATTATAGTTGACATTGATATACAAATAACATAATGAATTTTGGCGCATCATCCAAGTGATTTAGATTATTAGAAGAACAATTTATAATTTATGATTTAGATTATTCAAAGAACAATTTATAATTTATGATATCATTACACCCATTTCAATTTATTTTCAAAGATAGATAACAAATATTAAAAGTTCATTGATGCATGTTGTAGTTTCTTAAACAATGTTAAAAACAACTTTATGTATATTATGATAAAACTATTAAAATTATTTAGCTTATAGTGAGGGGGTAATATTCTAGTTTTTTTTTTCAAAAACAAAACTTTATATTTGATATTTCAAAATTAAAATCAAAATATGCATAGCCTCTAGGGTTGTTGTCCAAAATTTCAACTTATTACACGTCTTATTTTTTAGAACAACAAAAAAGACCCATATTGACACATGGAAACACTCTCAATAATCCACTACTTTCGAGCTAGAATCCTATACCATATCAAAAGATTACATATTCAAAAGAGAGTTCTTTCCTTAGTAATACTTGCACTACCAATGAACCTTCTTGTAAAGAGAGAGAAACCGTAGAAAGAGAGACTACCCTTGAGTAAAATGCCCTAAAAATGGTATTATTAGATAGTTCATCTAGAGATAATCAATACAATAGCTAGCAACTATAAAACCTCTTTATTATCTCCTACTCCCATGTCACCACCCCATCCCACAAAGAAAACAACTCAAGGTCAAGTGGTCATCACAATAATAACAATAACAATGAATATCCTGCAATCCCACTTCAAATCACTCTTTAAAGTTTTGAGATTTCTTGTTTTGAGACTATAAACTTTAGTTAACTCAATAGCATAGCAAGTCATGTCAAGACCCTTGCATTGCATTGCAATCAACTATATATTGGGTTGATCTAAAGTCTAAACTTGACGGGTAATTTGTTTCCATGTATTTATTTGTTTAACTACCAATAATCCAAGCCTTCACTATTAAGTTTCTAGAGATTGCAAATGAATACAAATGCTTATAAGACAATCAAGATTAAAAATATTTTTTTTATTGGCTAATGATTTAGAATGAGTACTTGAATATGCCTCTTCAATAACCTGGAATCACATCTTTGTAGCCTCTAATGTTATTGCATAGTCAACTACCATAGAGTTTGTAGCATTGAACTTATCTAGGTTTCATTTCTATGAAAAAAAAACTAAAAAAGACTCAAATTACTTAATCATGATCTTATTTCCACAATTATGTGAAGGTTCGATTGATTACTTATGGGGAAGCTTCACACATATGTGAATTGAAATGAGCTATATGTGAACAACTTGTTGAATTTGGAAGGTAAGCCATCATTCTATTTTCGATTTTTGAATATTGTAAAGTCCAAGCTTTTACAAATTGTTTCTTCCTCATGTTTGGAGTGAAATTCACTTTTAAAAGAAGTTAGTCCATAAGGGATAGTGACCAATAACTACTTTTGAATCTAATGGTCATGTCATGTAGATTGATAGACATATCTAATAATCTAATAGTTCATAGAGCTAGACTAATTAGTATTTATGGATTGCTGAGAACAATTTAAATCTTGTTGGTTTTCTACATTACAAAGTGTGCACAATTACTTTTAGATGGCATTTCCAGATACACTCACCCATGCTCATTAACTCAAAATATATTATTTTTATTATTATTTTATATTTACTTTTTCTCAAATTGTGCAACCTATTGTAACAAGTGTAGAACACCTTACACATGACAATCTAATGTCAAGTTTTGATACGCGAAGTGTTTCCTGGTCAAATTGTTAGTGTATTTCGTCTATCCTTCACTATCCTATGGAACCCTAGAGTAGTTGCACAAAATAGGGTCCATAGATTATTGCAATGGAAGGAGGTTAGCTAGAGAGTTTCAATGCTTTAGGGACCTTGATGGCAATGCAAATCATGCATGACATTCGGTGACTCAAAGCATTGTTATGACCTCTTTTTTTTAACTTTATCACAAATCTTCCGGGCCTTAAATTCCATTTGGATTATCTATAAAGTAGAATCAAATCATCTATATAAAGTAGAATCAAATCATCTATAAAGTAGAATCCTATGGATTGAGATTTGAATCTAAAAGAGATTATGAGCATAGAGGTTTAAAGAATGAAATATATGTTTTCATGTATTTTCAACCTACCTAACCATGTCTTCTTTATATATACGAGCATATCCATAGAGGTAGAGGACAATGCTAGTGCAAGTGAGTACATTGTGTGAAGAGAGGATGGTTGTATGTCTATGAAGGCTATTGTAATTTTCTCTTGAATAAAAAGAAGACCGATAATCATTTCCAATGGTTTTTTTCCCTATTTGAGTTTTCAGTGGTTTTTTCCCTATTTGAATTTCCACATAAATCAATGTATCAAGTGTATGATTGATCTGCTTGGTTTAATAAGTGTTTGATCTTCCATATTAGTTACGCTCTATTATATGCTTTGTTTTGCTTATGTTGCCTAACAATGTATTTAGGCGCATGTCTTGACAGCTTGAAGAGGAGCGGAATTGTCTGAAGTAACGTTAATTTGGTCCTCTGCGAGAAGTAGCTGAAGTAACGTTAATTAGGATATTCTCTCGAAGTTCTGCTATATCAGTTTCACCAAAATGGTCTACCGGCATATAGTAACTGGTTACAGGATCGGGCATCCAAGACCTCTGTCTATAACCTGCTGCAACTTTATCATCACATTGTTTTGGGTCCACTTGAATTAATCGTGCGGACAATTCTACTTTGCCTGCTACTACGCTGTATTCACGCCTGCAACGGAACAAAAGAAAGGGAATCAATGACCCTAGTGCTAAATTAGAATTTATTTAAAAGTTGATCTAGAAGATCACATCCGTGCACGTTGCTCTTAAGTTTTAGAAATCGAATGCTTTTTTCTAGAAAATCGCGAGGATGTGATGGGAGAATGGGATTCTACTCTTCTAAGAAGCTTGCAAGACAAGAGTAACTCTGTCAACTTCAAACATCAAATGTCCATTCCTTTATGACTATTCCACAACATGCACAGAACCAGAAGTATCCTCGTGCCAACCACATGACCGACTTGACCTTAGCTTACATGCATGTGGGCCTAGTACACAACGACGTGACCTTTTAAACCCTTATTGAGACTACTCATATGGTGCCGACAACATAACTTTGAACCGTTCAAGTTTTCAAGGGTGATGCAATTCATAGCACAAAGGGCATTGCCCCCAATAACTTCTTTAAAACTAGGACATTCACAGAAGTGGATGGTGAACATCAATAGGTTTAGTGGTAAAAACTAATTTTTTTTACAACTTAGAAAAAATGTATACCTTAAATGATATGATTTTTACGTTGAAGGTGTTTTTTAGGGGGAGTTTTCTCGGGTTTTTTCATCGTTTATCCATAGCTTATGGGGATTTTTTATCGTTTATCCATAGCTTATGGATACATGACACTTGTAATATCCAAATCTAAGAACCTTCCATGTATTAGGTAAGATTATTGGCTAGATGTCGATCCTCCGTGGCTAGCCATTGCTCACATTATAATAACTTATATTGGTACATTACATTATTAGGTGAGATACATTAACTTCTTTGATGCAACAGTTAAGGCAAGTCATGATAGCACACAACCGACAACAGACAACAAGTCAGTTTACACAACCATTAATAAGTCGGTCATGTGATCTATCAATTTTTGTATATACAGACAATTCAATGGACAATGTCCCTTTACATTATCGATGCTTTGTTTTCTTTATCGAACCTTTATTCTCTTGAGCTTCTACATTCCTTTCGATCTCTCTCGATCAATTTGAAGATCATCCAATCTGTTTATTTGCGGTTTTGTCTGTTCATATGCATATGAATATAAAGAAGCCAAGGAATTTGTTGTTTATTAATTGAAGTAGATTGCATAATATCACTCTATTAATATCCATGGGCCCTTGATAGACACACTGTAGCTTCCAAATATAGTTTCCAACCACTATGTCTACATTTTTTTCATTTATTACGAATTTAACCTCAAGCTTGCACAGAAATAGGACCATTAAAAATTCACCTTTAGTTGCATGGTAAGGCATATTCAAAATTTATTTAATGGTTACAATAGATTGTGAAATTGGAACATCAGGTCTTATAGCTTACTTATACATACTATATATTAGATATTTACTGGAACAATCTAACCTGTAAGATATTTAATTATACATACTTATCAAGTAAATATATTTGGCCTTCTTATAGCTTACTTATCAAATAAATATTTAAAGGTTTCCCAATTGTGCTTGGTTGGTGAACTATATTTTACCTACATTGCCAGGGGATTTGTTCCTTTGTGGAGTTTAATGGAACTTATATGTTTTCTTGTGTTAATTCGAGGAAGAGATTCAAAGGCTCACTAGTGAACACAAGGCTATGTTTGAAGCAATTAGAATTGAGTTTGAAGGAGAATTGGAGCAAAAACACTAGCTACTTGAAGATGAATTCATGGTTACTGCTGAGAAATATTTAACTTGTTACCCATTCCCTTGACATTGTTATAGATGAGATAAGATACATTACATCTGGGGTCTCACATATTCCTTGTGAGTCAAAAGAGAAGTCCACCAAATATTTAGAGTGAGGATTGGTGAACCATTGACCAAGGTTCAATTCCCATAAGAGATAAGGCATTCTATATATTTTTTTAAATTTCGTGAAACCCTCATCGGACGTTCGATGAAATTTTTTCGATCTTTAGATGAGTGTTTGTGATGAACTTTTGTCAATCTTTAGATGAACGTTTGTGACAAAATTTTGTCAATCCTTAGATGAATTTTTTCCATGAACTTTTGTCAATCTTTAGACGAACTTTTGTCGATCTTTAGAAGAACATTTGTGATGAAATTTTGTCGATCATTAGATGAACATTTGCGATGAACTCTTGTTGATATTTAGACGAATGTTTGCGACAAAATTCTGTCGATATTTAGATGAAAGTTTGTCAATATTGTGACACCTGTCTAATGACAGAAATAGGTTGAAGCGTTTGTTGGAAGATTGATGTTTTTGTGACACAAATTCATCAATAAATTGTTGGAAAATGGGCCCAATGTATTAGTGCCTAAACCTACACCAATAATGATCACATCTCCATCCAATCACATAGTCCCATAATCACATCCACTCAAATGCTAGACTACCACCATAAATCAGGTTATGCATATAGTCTTAGACGGTGATAAAAAATAAATCTTGAGTCATCTAATGCACCATCAACCAACATTATCACAGAATGTTTCCTACTACCTTGACCAACAACTCTGTGATCATAGTAATCTATGACACACCTAGAAGTTGAGTATTCAACAATTATCTATTAAGACATGACAAATCCTCCTTCCTCTACTTGGCTTCACACTCCATATTTTGAGCACTTGGGTGAGGAAGACGATCAACCTTTTAAAGATGAGAAAGATCACAAATAGGTTCAAAAACAAGCTAAACAAGAGATCCTCATAGGACATGTGACTCAAATAACATGTGCCAAGGTGGTTGAGGCTCATTGTCTCCTCCTCATAAATAGATATTTTCTAATATGAAAACTAAATTCCTTGCAGGGGAATAGAAAAAAAGGATTGAAACCCCACTAAAGTGCCCCTCAATCACGAAAGATAAAAAAAAGCATGAAGAATAACACATAAATCCCTTCAAGGGTCACTTTAATTACAGTCAAAGGCCACAATTACAAAGATCAAACTCTAGTTTAATTAATTAAAAACCAAGAAGAGGACAGAGAAGTGAGTTAATAAGTCAACAAATTTAATCTTTGCAATGAGGGAAAGTTCTATTATGACTAAATCAAATAAGAAAGTTATACAAATGGTTATCTTCTTTGTCTTGTAATCTATATTCATGTGTAGAGACATTGGTAGCTTATGTTCTTATATTCTTTCAAACTATTACTAGTACTTGTAGACTATTCTTACCTTTCATGTTTTTCTTAAAACTTGTAGGTATGGATATTTCAATTTATAGACTATTCTCATGCTTGTAATGTTTATCCTTACTTACCTTATGCATCGGTAACAAATGACATGAAGAGGGTAGTCTCTTGATAGCTTACTGACTATTCCCAGTTACTCTCGGATTTTAATTTTTCATATGCTTTAGTTGGTCAACTATTCTCCCCTTATGTTATATGTTCGATCATGTTTCATTTCAACTTGTTGGTTGTATAACATAAAAGTGTTCCTAGTTGAATCATCCCAATTCTGGAGGGATTTGGGAGGATCTAACTCCAATTCATTTCTGGCAAGATAATTATAGACTATTCCCTTTGCTATTGATTGCACTATCAACATTTGTAAACACTCTTAGTTAGTATTTAGTTAGTTGCATGTCATATTGCATATTGCCTCTGCATAATAGCCATATTACCTAATTCATACCCAAATTTCAATAGCTAAGGAATATCTGAAGGGTTCACAATTTTCAATGAAGGAAGGTCTAATTTTCTCGAGTGAACCTATGAAGTTGACAATGGACATTTTCCCATGTCAACAATATTATGGGATGTGAGGCACAATCGAACAACCAATTTTGTTCCAATGGTGTATATGCCATTATTTCCCACGTTGAATGGTGGATTTTGTTCTTGAATGTTGCTTCAATCCTCCTAAACACTTATTTTGTTGGTGGAAAAGGGTGCCAACTATTCCAATTGACTTGACTCTACATTAGGTAGAAAGGAGGAAGCATAAAGGAAGGAAGCATGCACCTCTTTGTATATGTATAAACTCTTACTTGGGAATACATCCATATATTCTTCCACAACTTAACCAATTCAATATTAATAACAACAAATAATGTGGTTGCTAAATTATTGATGACTAGTTCTATTTTATCAAACTTGAATTGGCTTATTTAAATGGCCCATTCTTTAGACTACATGAATCCACTACAAGAGTTTGGAAAGAGCATATATCATTGAGATTTCAAGAGTTTGGCAAGAACATATATCATTGAGATTTCAAATAATTTGTGTGAATCCACTACAAGAGTTTGGAAAGAACATATATCATTGAGATTCTAAATAATTTGTGTGTTTTTCTCTTTGCTTTTGGCTTGAATGTGAGTCATGATGATGGCATGCATGCTCCATCTGAAGGTTGTAACAATTAATGATTTGTCTCCAATTTGGAGTAATAAATTTGGTTTGGTATCAATTGTGGGCATTTATCCTTATTATGATCATATTTTGAGCTCCACTTTTAAAATCGCAGTTAGATTCCCTTATTTTCATGAATGATGTTCATTTCGTATCTACAAACATAAGATGAGTTGCCCTACTTATGAGCACATTGGAACCCTTAGAAACTTATTTTTCTTTTGTTCCCTTGCCAAGTATGCTTGGTTTGGGTGGCATATTTGTTTGGTCAATGTCTCCCTACGAACACCTCTTGGAAAGAAAGTCTATTATAGATCACTTGCCGTGGGCTATAAAGTTCCAATCAAGTTCCTAGTTACTTGTGCATGTTAGCATTCTTTTATTTAAGTAGAACAAATGTAACGAAATTGTTTTAATAACACATTTAAGCCTTCTCTCACTTTCATATGGTTTGACAACTCATTGATATGTGTGATCTTGTCCTTGCAAAGGGTGATCCAAGTGCATAGGATCTAGGTAGAGATAACTCACTTGTGAGATTTACTTAACTTCTAGGGTGGTTCCCCAATGTAATATGAACAGGGAGCCACCCATAGTATGCTTTGTGAATCAACACAATCTAGGTAGTTTCAAAGAGGAGAGGGAATTCCATGTCATAGAATTAGTTGGGTTTGGTTAGAGTGAGGTGGGAAACAAGACACAACCCGCCCCTACCCCTATGCAACACAATGACAAATTGTCAATGTTGATCTTGACTGCATTTCGAAAAAAAATGGTGATTTGAACCTAACAATATTGAATTGGATTTGATTTTTGTGAAAATGACCAAACCACTTTAACCTAACAATATTGATAAGGATTTAATCATTGTGAAGATGATCAATTAACACTAGTTAAGAAAAACCAACAATAATTAAAAAGAACATCTCCTTGTTGTCGAACTCTTATTAAGACATAATTTCTCAACATTTATGCTTGATTCTAAGACCTTATGACTTTGATTTTCACTTTAATGACTTATCCTTATTTTTATAAAATAATAGCAATCACCATATGTAATTATTACATAATTTCTGATTCTAAGACCTTATGACGTTGATTTTCACTTTAATGACTTATCCTTATTTTTGATAAATAATAGCAATCACCATATATAAGTAGCAAAGTCATATAATTTATGACTGATAAACGTCGAAAGACTAAAGGAAAATTATGAAAATAGTAACTATAACTTTAAAACTTAACTGCAAACTTTACAAGTAACCTTAATGCCAAAACAGTGAAATAAAACCTTAATTGTAACCTTAAAGTCATTTTCTCCCTTTGTTGGTGGTCCAGGTGAATTCATGCTCTTCTAAACCCTAAAATCCGAAGTTCCTTATGTTGGGTTTAATAGTACTACTCAATTTTTAAGTGGAACTCAAATATTTAGATAAGCTTTGTCCCTATCATTTTCATATAGGCAGTATAACTATACCTCTCTTTCCAAAGTCACAATAGCGGAGTTGTTGGACTGTGATATCTATTCCACAACATGGTTGTTGAACCGCATCATATCGCCACACCACGATGGAAACATCAGGAAGTTCGATAGAACGTGATAGGTAGGAACAAATATACGAACGATTCAGTTTGGACTCTCGACCTAAGATCTCTATCTCAACACATAAATGAGTGACCTGAGCCTGAACCTTGTGTATATCCCGTAATGTCTAGAAACGATTTGCGCTTTCCCCAACTATTCAGAGAGGAAGACGGAGAAGACACAGAGGCTGGGGGATGAAATGCTCCACGCTCATGCAGAAAATGAAACGCTCAAACATGGTAATCCCAAAGGTTAATCATTTAAACGTGGCAATCATATGGTGCTACAGTAATTTCTTAATATGATTAGGTAAATGTTAAAAAGTAAACAACTTAACAGATGCATTCAAAAATACAAGGAAGTTATGAAGGCTAAATCAGATTCATTGATTTAAGAGGACGACTAAGAATATACCAGCATCTTCAATTGTTAGCCATCATATTAGAATTTTATATTAAAAGGTGATTAATTGTGCCCATCTCCAATAGGTATACGCCTTTCGGCGTAATTATATGAACTTCGATACTTAAGCCAATTTGAATTTCAAATTCGTTATACTAAGAAAGATGGTGTTTGAAGTCTCTTTTTTTTATAAAAATATTATTATATTAATTATTAGAAAGCAGATTTTCTTTTTATAAAAAAAATATTAATTAAAGTTTTTTTTCATTTAAATTTTAAATTGATAAATATTGAGGAATCTTGAACCTTTGTTTTATTATTGATTCAATGTTATTTGTAAATTATGGTTGTAGGTTTTTCAATATACACAATCCATTTTTTATTTTTTTTAAGTGCACTTCTTACCAACTACGCTATCTCATAGAGCTATATCCACTTACTTATATATTTAGAAATACAATTTAAACACCAAAAAATTCATATTTATATGAACACCAAAATTATTAGTAAATATAAATTTTATTTTTATACTTTTAAATTTATAAATTCTAAAAAACAAATATTCTTAATCATTATACCCACTCAAAATAAATTAACACAAATCAAATCAGAATAACATATTTCTCACCATTGTGTAAACCTACATGGACGTTAATGAAAGGAACGAAGTCAAACTTATGGGGATCTTGTTTAATAGTCAAAAAGTTGCGTGCATTATAGAATCTCATTTTGCGATCCAACCATTCCACTCTGCCATGAATCAAGTTTGAAAAGTTCCTTCACCTTCGTTACGGAAAGCGAAATGCCATACCACATGGATAACGTTCATTGGCTCCTCGTATTCTTCTAAGAAAATGATGCATTTTTCAAGCCGCCAATGCCGATACGCGTGGGATATTGTGAATTTGACCACGTCAAGTCAATAATTCAAAGGCGCCTCACTAAATTCAATCCATCTTCCTTTTCTTTCCTCGAAAATAACTTGACTCGGCCTATTTAAATGACCCATCGTCTCTCTCAACTCTCTGAACATCTCCACTGGAATTTGGCGATACACCTCTCCACGGCCCAATAATTTCTCATTATTTTTCAATGGCGAGTTCTCTTCTCCGTATGAAGGTTGCAGCTGCCAGTGCCATGGTTCGATTTGGAAGTCATGGATTTGGTTTGGGATCTGATCTGGGCGTTCAGGCTGTGTAAGCTTCCTTCACAACGCCACTAAAATCCATATCCTATTATTATTGGGAATTCTAATTTAGCACTAGGGTTATTGATTTCCTTTCTTTTGTTCAGTTGCAGGCGCGGATACAGCGTAGCAGCAGCCAAAATAGAGTTTTCTGCAGGATTAATTCGGTCGGACCCAAAAGACGCTGATGATAGAGCTGCTGCAGGTTACAGACAGACGTCTTGGATGCCCGATCCTGTAACCGGTTATTATATACCGGAAGACCATTTTGGTGAAAGTGATATAGCGGAACTTCGAGAGAATATCCTAAAAAACCATTCAGCTACTTCCCGTGGAGGACCCAATTAACGGTGCTCGATTCAATTTCAAATACACAATTCCACTACTCGTCAAGCCGTCGAGACGCGCACCTAAATCCATGTTGAGCAGAGTGTGTAGTCTGGATTGATTAATATATGATTGATATCATTATTGTTTTATCAACTCTGAATCGACGAACGAAACGCTGTCGAATTTCTGAATTTGAAGTTTCCTTTCTTATGACTAATGGCTCTGTTTTGTTTTGCCTAACATTTATGCGTGCTCATAAAGATCAATTCGCTATGGTTACCCAATAAATAAAGTGACTGCCAATAAATAAGATCGGTTTAAAAAACCAGTTCGATTACCTCTATTCCAATTAAAATTTGTTATAAAACGATATCTGTGCAGAGCAAAGTTCTCATGGATTTTTAAACATAAGATGCCTCTAATTCGAATTCATATATTAAAACACAATTGGAATATATAAATGATTCAGGCCCAATTATGATGGCCTTTGTTGACACATCACCCAAATATTAATGTAGCGTGGAGTTTATGTTGAAGTTGATTTGATTAAGAATGTGCCTCAGCAATTCAATTTTTTTTTACCTTAGTTGGTTTTTCCAAAAGTTGGTTTGTCCAAAAAGGTGAAGTATATAAACCTGCTAATAAAGGGTTCGTCAACTAAACCATTAATCATCGCTTCAAAAGACAGATTTACTCCAATTAAACTAAAAATGTTAAAAAAAACGTTTTCTAAACATTTTACATTTTGTTATTTATAATTTTTTAATTATATTTCTGATTCAATAAATTCAGAGTACTGAAAAACTATGAAATACTTGAATTATATAAATTCTTTCTAACCTGATTAACATATAATCTCCCTATAAAAAAAACTAGCCCTAAAACATTTAAACTATCTAACTTATGGAGGAAGTTAATAAAGGGTAAAAGATTATATAATTAGCTCAACTTACCTAACCCAACAAAGGTGTAGATTCCTTCCCCATCCTTTCTCGAATCTAGCCCACGGCCCGTGGGAATGTAGGATTGTTGTGCGTATCAAAGTTTGCCCCTTGGAAAGAGAGATGTTAGATATAAGGAATGAATTATTTTTCATTGGTCCGTTGTGACAAGGTTGGAAGAGTAGATGATTCCTGGGATAGAGGTTCACTTCGGTGGGTATATACTCTTGGGAGGTTGCTGTTTTCATGGTCAATAAAAAAAAAAGGAATGAACTATTTCTTATTATCTATTATTTATGATGAGGAGTAATAATTCTATGTTTTGTCTATTTATTTTATGTTTTGTTTTTTTTTAGGAATTTGATGACATAAATTTGTATGAAATAACAAATTTCTATTGTTTAAATTGCATTTTTAAATGTAAAAATGGTTTTAAAGTGCTGAAATTTTTTGAATCACTTAGATTATACAGAATAAATTACTCAAATTTGTTGATCCAACAATTTCTTGTCCAATTTAAAACAAAATTAAACAAAAAATGTCCCAAAAACAACCAAAACTTAAAACATTTAAACTAAATCATAATCTACGCAAGCTCCTTTTTAAATTTTAAAAAATTATATAAAACAAACATGGCGGTGAGCTTTCTATGATGAACTAAGAAGTCTTCAAACAAACATGGCGGTGAGCTTTCTATGATGAATTAAGAAGGCTTTTTGATTTCTTACATTTACTTTCTTTCACTTCATTAATTTGATTATGATGGTAAAGAACATAGTTAGCCTTATCTTCATTATGGATTTTGACCAGAAAATTGTTCCTCGCAGGACCATTTACCACTTAAATAAGGTTTAAAAAACTGCAGAAGCATTAACATTCTTCCTTAAAATTGTCAAAATAGATATTGGGATTGTCAAAACCGTCAACGTTGACAGTACTTTTGAAATTCCAACGCTGCCTTCATTGTAAAATCATAACGAAGTCTTTAACTTTAAGAATCGAAAAGATAACAAATTTTTTGTTTTTACTGATTTGAAAGATTCGTCAAACACTGTGGGAATTCATGGAGTGGGATAGTAGAAGCATATCCGATGAACGAACTTTAATTATGAAATAAATAGGTGGAATTTTAATATTTTGTAAAACTGTACAGAAATATGTGATATCAAAATAATGATATACAAAAAGAGGAGGGATTTGTTCTTTTGGGTTTTCATAGTGAATTGATGTGAGGGAAAATGTTGTTACGGTGGTTTAAAAATGAGACAAGGTTGGAGTGGTCATGAGACCAAAACAATGAAAGTGTCATCTACAAATTTAAATCAACATTTGAGTTTGAGATGAAAGTTGTTTAAGGCAGATGATTCAAAATGTTCCATGAAAATGTTGGCGACAACAGGTGATAAAGATGACCCCATGGTTGTACCTTTGGTTTGTTCGTACCAGAAATGGATGCAGCGTGCTGAAAAACCCCTAGAGCACTCCGATTATACAAACTTAGCCACTCAAATCTTAAGATCCAGCCATTCCTCACTAGAAATTAAGATGTTTGAATTTGATAGGTTAGAATTTTAAGAGTATAAAATTTGATAGAAATTGATATGTTTGAATTTTATATAGGATAGCGTTTTAAGAGTATAGCTCTTCTATGTTTTAAAAGTTTATAGGGTTTTTGAAACTATCCTGAATTTTTATAGATTAAAATTATATATATTTTTTAGTTTTTAGTTTACTAAATAACAATAAAAATTATATGCTCAACAATGAAGCTTAATATAATTAAATGCACAGGCAATGACTAGATTTTGTCAAAAAAAAAAAACTGAAAACATTGAGTATTGTTGATGCAAAAATCATTTAGCATAAGGCTTTGTTAAAAACAAGAACAAATGTAGAGTATTAAATGTTCAATGGGGAGGTTAACATATGCAACAAACAAATAAGTGAAATGTTTAATGAGAGGGTTAGCATATACAGGTAGAAATGTAAAATCTTTGGATCAAATAGAAATAAGGAAAATGTTTAATGGGAATATTAGCATATGCAACAAGCAAATAAATGAAATGTTCAAGTGGAAGGTTATGATATGGAGGAAGCAATGTAAAGTGTTTGGACCAAATGCAAATAAGTGAAATGTTCAATGAGAAGGTTAGCATATGCACGAAGCGATCCTAAATTGTTCATTGTAAAGTATAGCTTAGTAAATTTTTAATGTCTAGTAAAACTTAGTAATTAAATAGTAAATGTTCAATGTGGATCAAAACTTAGTAAGTAAATAAGTGAAATGTTGAATGGGGCACTGCGTCTTCAGTGAACTTGTGACATAGCATGTGCATTCCCGAGATATTAAAGAATACCCTTAATTTCAGTAGATATTGATAAATACCTCCCAAAATCTTTTTGTTGAATCCCCTTCCCAATACATCTTTTCAATAAAAGAAACCCCTATTTTAAATAGATACCCACTTTTATACCCTCAATACCTATAAACCCCTTGAGACCCCACATCCCCCCAATAACTACAATATATTAACTTTATTTTTCTAAAAAACCTCATTTATGAATGAACGTGATAAGATATGGTGAACAAGGTGAAGCCCCCATTAATGGGGGATTAACATATGCAATAAGAAATATAAATAAGTGAAGTGTTCATTGGCGAGGTTAATATAAATAAGTGAAGTGTTCATTGGCAAGGTTAGCATAAATACTAAATCATGTCCTATTCAAATTTATTATATGGTTACAATATATCGTGAAACTGGAACATAGTTCTTATAGCTTACTTATACACGCTATATATTAGTTATACTATGATGTTCATTGATTACAAATATAGCATGTACTAAGCTAAGAGTGTTGAAATGAAGTGTACTTAACGATATGAAAAACCCGAAGAGAATAGTGTGAAAATGGAAGTAGACTCGAGAAGATAATATCATGTCTAGGAAGTTGTCTTCATTATATAAACTTCTAGATTTCTCAGACTTCATGGTGTTTATGTTATGAGTTTGCAACTTAATTTTGTTGTGTATTTGTGCTTGAATTTGACAAAGTAGAGAAGTGTGCACCAGCTTGGCCTTTCCGAAGACTGTCGAGGAAGATCAAGAGGGTGACATAAAACCCCGGGGTCGAAATAATGATAATCCCTCTTCAAGGTCTCCAAGGCTTATCTAGGCTTCAAACCCAATTAATATTCAGCGGCCACACACAAAACCATGTCTTCTATTTGGTCGAATGTGAGGATAAAATGGTTGTTTATATTCCAATTAGAATCCAAGTGTTCCAACATTATCTGCTCAAATTAACACACAAGAAAGAGAAGCTTTTAAAGTTGTAAAATCTATTTTGAAATGTTAAACACATTCAATGTTACAATGACAAAGTAAATATTAAAATTGTAGAAATTATCCAAAAAATCGCACTCTCGGAGAAAGAAAAATCACTGAACAAAAATGCATGTACATTCTGCAACCATTATTAACATATGTTAGTAGAGACCAATAGCACAACGTAAACCCGTAAATACATAAAAAAACATGGAGCAACTAGTAGATACTGGGACATACCAGACATATGTAAAGGGTTAGTAAAGATATCCTTTAGATATTGGTCATAGTTGACAACCCAAACAACGTATGGAAAGAGCCAATATACGTATGGAAGGGTTCAATACAAGTGTGACTACGTTTGGGAGGGTCAGTAGGAAGAAAAGAGAGGAGATGAGATTTATAGTGGTAGAAATTGTTCCAAGACATGATATGATACGTCTTACATACGTATAGAAAGATATGTACTTACAGGGACATGAGAGTCCCAAGCACAGGAGAGGAGATTTATAGAAACTATTCCATGACACTAGAAATATATTTACTTTCATGGACATGAGAGTCCCTAGCATTGCACTTGGGATTAGTGGTAGAGAGAACAATGTAAACCAACCAAGACGTGTAGAAAGATATATACTTATAGGGATATGGGACATCTGACCATTGTGCTTGGGATCTGTGGTAGAGAAAACAGTGTAAACCAAGACGAAAGTGCCAATGATCTCAGTGGACAACTCCATGCCCTTAGTGTATCCGTGAGCCACCGAGTTGGATCTGCCTCCATATTGGTCATAGTAGGATTTTTGGAAGGTCTTCACTAGCCCACATCCACATATGGCTCACAAACATTAATCCACGATGTAGAGAATTTCCCTGCAAGGACACCTGCCTTGCCAAAACCAAGCCAAAGGTCATAGCCGGGTTGATATGTCCACCTGCAAAACACACACACACACTTATTGTCTCTCATTCCAATCATAATCAGATCCTGATCTCCAACGAGAACTTTCACCAAATGGGGCCAATTGTTATTGAAGAGCTTATTCTTGTTGATTAATATGAATTTGTTGGCCTCCAGACCCAACATCACCACTGTCGGACTGCCCATAATATGGGTTTTGAAATTTTTCCTGTGTCTATCCCTTCTAATAGCGTACCACACGTATGGATTTTGCGCGTTGCTCCATGACTTGATATAGTTCAGTGATTCTCACCAGAATGGAATCCCCATGCCTCTAGGCAAAAGCGGGGGCATCTTACCCAACTTTCTGACCCTTAAAACTGCAATGAAAAGAATTTGTTGTCCTCCAAAACCAACATCACCACTGTCAGACTGCCCAAAATATGGGTTTTTAAAATTTTCCCATGCTGAGACCTTCTAATATTGTACCACATGTCTGGATTCTACGGGTTTCTCCATGACTTGAGATAGTCCAGCAATTCTCCCTAGAATGGAATCCCCATGGCTCTTGCTGAAAGCGGGGGAATCTTACCCATCTTTTTGACCCTTAAAACTGAAATGAAAAGAGGCTTGTAAGTCATAAGTAGAATATGCGAGATCACCATAATCAGAGCAGTTGTAACTCCCAAAGACTAAGCTTAGCTAGAGCCCTTCTAACTCAGAGTTGTTATAGTTTAGAGAGAGGCATCTCCCCGAGTTGGGGTCCTGGACAAGAAGGAAGCCTGGTGCAAGGAGGAAGGAAATAACAAGAAAGGAATAGGATGTATTCCTAAAAAAATGATCATCCTTTCTATCTCTATCCATCCTAGTTGAAAATGGTTTCTGACGAGCCTCTGGTATGGACGTAATATGTCAATAACCAACACAACGTGTAATGCTGGCAGAGTTGCTCGAAAATGGTTTCCGATGAGCCTATGTTATTGACGCAATATGTCAATAACCAACACAACGTGTAATGACGACAGAGATGCTCAATCAGACACGACGCTTGCAATTCTACTAATCGATGAACATCATTTACTATGACTGTAGGCTAGATGGTGAGGATATAGTGGAGAATATTTTTATGTGGACGAGAGTTGAGTTATAATTACATAATATTATTAAGTTGAAACATAGCATATAAACCATCTATGCTTAACTTTATGAACTCGTTGAATGTTTTAAAGTTCATAAAAATGTGTAGAAATCAATAATATAGAATTACAAAACTCCCATTTAAGAATTAAGAAACAACAAAATAAAATTGATATTTATTTATTATGGCTTATTGATTGCAAAACTATAATTTTGAGATAGAATGCACGACATGAAATATGTGAACAAAAGACACTGGAAACCCATCTATTTCGCCAACCCACTTTTAAGTTATGCCCTTTCGGGTCTATCATGCTTCCAAATTTTTTTTGTCGTCGTTGGAACTTCATGCCTCATTTTGAAGAGTGGACACATATTAAAAGGAAGATCAATTCCCATCTTTAAATAACACAAGGGTTTTACTGGCCATAACAACATCCATTAAGTGCTTACATAGTTTCTACATGTTGTATAGTTCTATATTGTCTACTAAATTCATATTTTCAAACAAACTATCTACAAGTGGAGTATTATCATCGCAATCCAGTGGCTTCTAATAATCACTGGTGGGACTAATACGTCAATAGCTTATGGTATATATTGGCCCTGACTTCATAAGTTTTACATATTGTATGGTTCTATATTATCTACTAAATTCACATTTTCAAACAAACTATCTACAAGTGGAATCTTATCATCGCAATTCATTGGCTTTTGACAGTCACCGGTGGGACTAATACTTCCATAAATTGACATATATTGGCCTTGGGTTCATAAGTTTTAGCAACAATAGATAATATACTTATAAATAATGGAGAATTAGTTGTGGTGATTAGTTGAGGTTGGCTCCAACCATTTCAAACCATATGACATCTTATATATACATTGTAATTCTCATTGATTAATTGAACGAAGCTTGGCTTTGCTTCCCCGGTCTCCAGGTGTTGGGAGTTGGTTTTGTTCGAAAACACAGTTACTCCAATAGAGCAAGAACACCTTCAATAACCACTCACACAACCATATCAAAGATCAACACACCGATGTTTTGACGTGGTAAAACCCCTACGGGGAAACAACCACGACCCCAACCAACGCGGCCACTTGGAGCAGTTTATTAATGCAAAAGAAAAAGATTACACAGAGATTTTAAAAGAGAGTTTCTCACAATTGATCATCGACAAATGACCCTCCATGCTATTTAAATAGAGATCATGGACCAATCAAGTGTTAAGCCACATATCAATGGCAGTTAATATCGAGGAGAATATGAATCGTTAGATCACTCTATGTCGGGAACATATCGTGATCGTCAGACTTCCTAACTACAAATGCATACTAAAGAAACACACTTTTACCTAATGACACATTAGACCAAGTAGATCTTAACTAACTCCTAAGTGTCTAAATATCCTAACATCCCCCCTTAAGAACAACTTGGGATAGGATTGAAGGATTTACAATAGTGACACAATAAGAGAAGGAAGGAGGCATTAGAGCCTATCCCCCCTTAATGACAACTTCCTAAAGTCCTAACATAGACTGAAGTTTGGAAAAATTTGCTTCTGTAAGAGACTTTGTGAAAATGTCTGCAACTTGATCTTCTGTAGGGAAAAAGAGCAATTCAATAACTTGATCATGAATGGGCTTTCTGATGAAGTGCATGTGTATCTCGATGTGCTTTTTGCATTGATGTTGAACTGGGTCTTTGGCGATCTTGATGGCACTCTGATTGTTGCACCAAAGGCTGGTCGGATGTTGTTGCTGGAATCCAAACTCTGAAAGGATATGTCGAACCCACAAGGCTTCCTCACTTTAATTTACCTCTACTCAGTACTCTGCTTCTGCTAAAGAAAGTGCAATAGCCTATTGTTTCTTACAAGCCCAAGTGATAGGTCCTGAACCAAGGCTGAAAACATAACCTGCAGTAGACTTCCGATCATCAGGGTCGTCGGCCCAATCTGAATCGGTGAAACCAACCAATAAAGGGGTCCCCCTTGAACTGTAATGTATCTCGAACTAAACTGTACCACAAACATAACAAAGTATCCTTTTAGCTTCTTTCCAATGGATTTCATGGGGTGTTTGCATATACCGGGCAACAAGACCAGTATGAGTCACGTATAAGAGGCTACCAACTAACTGACAGTACAAGGTGGCATCAACTTCGAGAGAAGTACAAGTGGCAATAATCTTGAATCCAGACTGGAAGGGAGAAGGGGCTGGCTTACAATCATCCATGTGAAAGCAACGAAAAAGGTCACAAGCATACTTAGACTGGGAAAGAAAAAATCCTTCATTGGTTTGCAAAACTTGGAGGCCAAGGAAATAGTGCAAAAAGCCAAATTCTGTCATCTCAAATTTCTTCTTAAGGATGGTTTTCACATGGTTTAAAATTTTTGAGTCACTACCAGTAAGGATAAGGTCATCAACATAAATGACAAGGATTATGATATGACTTCCTACTTTCTTGGTACATACATTAGGATTAGAATGGCATCTAGAGAATTCAATGTCAATAAGAAAGCTGTCCATTTTGGCATACCAAGCTCAGGGAGCTTGCTTAAGGCCATAAAGAGATTTCTTAAGGCGACAAACAAGGCTAGAGTAATTTTGGACATAGCTAGGAGGTTGTTCCATGTAGATTTATTCTTTAAAATATCCATGCAAGAAGGCAGATTTAAAATCCATCTGATGGACCTCCCATTTATGTGAGGCAGCAAGGGAAAGAACAAGGCGGATGGAATTCATTTTGGCTACAGGGGCAAATGTTTCATTATAGTCAATTCGTTCAACTTGGGAAAATACTTTGGCAACTAATTGATCCTTGTGTATCTGAACACTTCCATCTAATGCATACTTAGTTATGTAGACCCATTTACATCTGACAAGTTTTCTTCCTTTTGGAAGAAGTACAAGATCCCAAGTATCGTTTTCCATTAAAGAACAACACTCTCCATTCATTGTTGTATCCTAATCTGGATGACCTGAAGCTTCTGCAAATGTCTCTAGATCATGAGTCTCTGAAACTTGAGACAAAAGAGAATATGCTCACTGGAACTGTGAATGTGTTCGATGCTGATCTGAAGGATCACCAAGAAGACCACTAGCTGCTTCTCATGTTGAACAAACCCATCTAGGAAGCAGTGGAACTAGTGTTGGTTCAGGTTCAAAGGACTCATCTGGAGGAAGATGAGCAGGTGGAGGTGGATTTTCATCCTCATTGTCATCATCTGAAGAAGAAACCATAATAGGAATAGAAGAAGGCACAAATGCCGAAGATGGTTCGCAGGCCGAAGAAGGCACAATCATCGAATTTGGCTTGCAGGCCAAGATATTTACATCAAATTTAACATCTCTTCTAATAATAATTTCATTAAAATGTGGTTGAAGAAGTCTATAATCTTTGACATCTTTGGAATAACCAACAAATATACACTTCTCACTTTTAGGATGCAATGCTTTCCTTTTCTCATCAGGAATGTGAGCCCATGTTATACTGCCAAATACACGTAAGTGACTTACATCTGGTTTAATTTTAGTCCAAGCTTCTTCCGGTGTTATATTTTTAAGATCCTTTGTGGGAGTGCGATTGACTATGTAATTTGCACAGTTGATTGTTTTCGCCCAATACTTTAGACTTAATCCCTTAGATTGGATCATACAATTAGCCATTTATTTTAATGTGCGGTTCTTTCTCTTAGCAACACCATTTTGTTGTGGTGTATATGGAACAATGTGTTGCATTTGGATGCCCTGTGTAGTGCAGTAACTTGTAAAATTATTGTTCACATATTCATCTCCATTATTTGTTCTTAACTTTTGAATTTGATGTCCAAACTGCTTTTCTATAAGGTCCTTATAGGCCAAAAACTTGTCAAAAACTTCGCTGTTAAGTTTTACTAAGTAAACCCAAGTACGTCTGGAAAAATCCTCAATGAAAGTTAAGAAATACTTGCACCCAGAAAAAGAAGGAGAATAAAGTGGACCACACAAATCACTGTGAACAAGCTGCAAAAGGCCCGAGGCGTGCCAAGAGGCACGTTTGTCAAAACTGTCCTGATGATGTTTGTCGAGAACACAACTCGAACAAACACCATCTCTGCATGAAATAGGAGGAAGACCAGTCACCATCTGTTGATTACATAGTTGTTGCAATGACTGATAGTTTATATGACCAAACCGCTCATGCCAAAGTTTGCTCAAGTCATCACTATGAGCAACAAAAACTGATGAAAAAGATGATGACCCAAAGTTGTCAAACTTGTACAACCTGGTAATATCATCATCAATTCCAGTTGCAAGAACATTCTTAGGATCTTTTAGATCCTTGATTATAACTTGGTGAGGTGAAAACCCTACGGTTTTACCTTCACCTGAATGAGTGATTTGATATACTGATAGAATTTTATAAGAAAGACTTGGAACACATAATACATCATTGAAATGGCCATTATCTACTTGAACTGTTCTAGATCCTACAACACTAAGAGATCTATCATCACCAACAAATATTTTCTTGGTGTTACATTCATTTAGAGAAGAAAATATGTCTTTATCCTTAGCCATATGATAAGATGCTCCAAAATCAATAATCCACTCATCAGAAGAAGAAGTAGAAGTTGTATTGAATGAGAAACCAGAAGCGGAAAGTGCATGTCCATGAGAAGAAGAAGAAGCAGAATCAATACTGATGTTGTGTTTCTTCATCACTGCTTCTAAAGTTGCCATCTTCTTGAAACATTTGGACTCATCATGATCATCTATATCACAAAAGTTGCAATGTCTGTCATTCTTCTTATTTTTATATTTTTCTCCTTTGTTACCATTAGGAGTTGAAGTTGTCTGAGCTGGTTTGGGACCCTTATGTTGTTTGTTGTTGTAGCGAGGATGTTGCTTCTTGGGATACTTGGGTTTATCTTTCTTTTGGGAAACTAAGACTTTGTTGGAGGTACCTGCAATGCTGATCACTCCAAGTTGTACAAGATTATCTTCTTCTCTAATCAAAGCAGCACAAAAGCACTCAAGAGTGGGGTTTTGATAAGCTTTCCCTAGAGCCTATCTCATGGCATAAAAGGTATATACAAACACAGAATATGCACTACCTAGCTTAGAAAGAATAAGATATATGCAATGCTCTTCCTCCATTTTTATCTCACATTGTTCACATAAAATTATGAGTGTTTTAAACTTAGATATATAGTATCCAAGGAAAGAAAAATCCCTTGGACGTAAGGTCAATACTTGATTTTCTAACTGTTGTGATCGAATAATATTGAGTTTACCAAACAAAGATTCAATCTTTTCCCAAGCTTCTTCGGGGTCATCAATTTCTTTAAGGTGGAACCTTAAATCAAGAGAGATAGACATTATGATTAGTCCACATGTTTCTTCACTGTTATTAGCCCATTTGACTTTCTTATCATCATTAGTGGGTGTTTTTTCATTTCCCAGGGTAATCTGGTACAAGCCTTTACTTCTTAATAAATCTTCCATATGAGATTTTCATTGGAAGTAGTTGGTGCTAGTAAGCAAAAGATTACCGGAAGAAGCCATATTAAATATGTAGATAATATGGATTTAAAAACTGAAACTAATGATCTGGATGGAAAGATCTCGAAAAATTATGCAGTTTAAAAAAAAAAAATGACACTAAAAATGGACTTCGGATATGAGAGTTATGCCCTTTTAAAAAAATGCATAAACGGTAACCAAAGGACCACATGGTAGTTGCTTTATGAAGTGACCCACTTTTATAAAGAGAAGTGGAGATCACTTTTACAATGAAGTTACTTTATAAAAGAAAATTAGCATGCAAAATAAATAACTCTAAAATAAAATATTAAAGCTACTTATAGTGATTCACTTTTATACTTGAAGTGAAATACACTTTACAATTTTAACATGAACTTTTTTTTAAAAAGTAACAAAAGAAAGACTTGAACTCAAAACCTCTCACTTAATAAGACAACTTTTAACCAAATGGTCTAGCAAAACATGTTTTGCAAGAGGATGGGGGTATTGTTGTTTTTGTTGATGACCTTTTAACGAGCACTCCGAACGCAATGGAGCAGTCCTCTCAGCCCATAAATGTACAAAAATGACAAAAAATGGATATGAGTCAACTCGGCTTCAAGATCTTGATCTATAACAGGAGCGAGTCTTCAAACATGCTCTGATACCATGTTTGACAACATAGATATTCCAACAGATGATGAACACCTTCATTAACCACTCACACAACCATATCAAATATCAACACATCGATGTTTTGAGGTGGTAAAACCCCTATGGGGAAACATCCACGGCCCCAGCCAACGCAACAACTTGGAGCAGTTTATTAATGCAAAAGAAAAAGATTATAGAGAGATTTTTCAAGAGAGTTTCTCACAATCGATCATCAACAAATGACCCTCCATGCTCTTTAAATATATATCATGGACCAATCGGGTGTTAAGCCACGTATCAACGGTCGTTAAGATCGAGGAGAATATGAACCGTCAGATCACTCTATGTTGGGAACATATCGTGACCGTTGGATTTCCTAACTACAAATGCATACTAAATCATACTAAAGAAACACACTTTTACCTAACGACGTTTTAGACCAAGTAGATCTTAACTAACTCCTAAGTGTCTAAATATCCTAACAGGTTTTCATTCTTAATTCTTAAGTTGGTATTAGAGCTGTGCGTTAAGGAGAAAGGTTGTTGAAGTCTCTGTTCCATCCTGCCCCTCACATATTGTAAAGCGTGTCTTTCTGGGAATCTCATTCTTACGAGCTTTGAGCGTCGCAGTGAGGATCTTGGGAAAATGATCGAACTTAGTGGCCTCTACCTGAGGCGACCAACTCTCAAGATTCTTGTAGCATAGAAAGATGTGCTTCTCATAGAACTGGATGGATTCCGCAAGTGGCTTTGAGTACATCTCTAGCCGAGTGAAGCCATGCTTGACATCGCTGTTGTGGCCGCTCGTGTCACTGAGAAGAAATACATCGTTTGACAAGTTGTTCAAGGTGCTCCCAATCGACTATGAATTTTCCAGTAATGCTCCGTCCGGTTTGACACCTAGGGGACTTGAATCATTGTTGATGTTGACGAAAGCAGTCAAATCGTCTTGTGCTTCAAACCGTTGTTTCTTTTTTTTGTTGACGAAAGCAACCGAGTTGTTCCACCCCTTTAAGACAAGCTAGAAGGACGATATATGCATGGCGAGCCAGGTGTAGCCTATGCTTCTCATAATTTCCACCACTTCTTTGATTAATATTGACGTAGTTTCTTTGACTAATATCGTTCATTCCCAATTGTGGATTCGAAGAAGGCGAAGAGCTCTAATTTTTTTATCGTTGATATCGGTAAATTGGTGATTTGAGTTTGTGTAATTTGATGATTAAAGCGATCAGAAATAAAAAGGATATCTCTTTCTCAATGAAATTTGCAAGGATGGAAAATTTGTTGGCAGAAACGTACCTCAACGAAGCCAACGAGTTAGATGGCTCGAATTTCATCAATTGGAAATTCAAAATGAAAACCTTGATGGGAGGTTATGACGTATGGACGATCGCGAAAGGAGATGAAGCACGACCCGATGCGACTGTAGGTACGACAACAACAACAATCCTAGATTGGGATAAGTGGGAGAACAAAGACAAGGTATTGTTGAGAATGTTTGTTAAAGATAGCATAATTCCGCACATTAGAGATGCTAAGACTTCTAGTGAAACCTGGAAAGTACTTAAAGATTTGTATCATACTAATAATACAAATCACATTATTTTCCTAAAGAGTAAATTGATAAGTATTAAAATGGATATAAATGAGTCTGTTAGTACTTTTCTTGGGCGAATTAAAGAAATGAAAGATAAATTGGGAGATATAGGAGAAAGAGTGTCAAACACTGATCTTGTCACAATTTCCCTAAATGGAATTTTAGAGTACTATCAAATGTTTATAACAGGTCTTGCAGGGAGGGAGAAAGATCCTACTTTTGAAGAACTGACAGGTATATTGTTGTAAGAGGAAGAGAGGCGTGCAAATTTGAAGCCTCGGAATTCAGACTTAGCACTATGGACAAAGAAGAGATTCCCTAAAGGAAAACCATGAGAAGGAGGCGGAGGAGGAAGTTCATTTCAGAGGAAGTCATTTCCAAAGCCAAATCAAGGTATGCCATCGAATAGAAATGAACCTAAGTGCTTCTATTGTGGTAGGGTTGGGAATCTTGCCAGAGAATGTTATAAGAAGAAAAATGATGATGAGGTTGGGCATAAAAATAGAAAACATTCAGGACATTTTGCATAAGAAAACCCGAATATTGATCCAAAAGATCTCAATTTTTTTATGTATAATGCTGCATTGTCTGCTGAAATTGATTATGTTGATGCATGGTTTATTGATTCTAGAGCTTCAATTCACATGACATGTAACAAGAATTGGTATATAAACTTTAAAGAAACACATAATGCTGCCCATATTTATCTTGGAGATGATCGTTCCTATCATATCAAGGGATATGAAGATATTCCAGTAACACTTATGAATGGTACTGTCAGACACATTTGCAATGTTGTGTATGTCCCTGGGATAAAGAAAAATTTGATTTATGTGTCCACAATTATAGATCAGAATTTGAAGCTCGAATTCTTCAGGATACATTGTATAGTGAAGGACTTGCAGGATCATTACAACATTGTTGCCTCAGGAGTCAGAGTTAGAGGTATGTACACACTTGATGTCACCAACAAGAATCATCAAGCATTGACTTATGAAACTATGCCTACAAAAACTCTTTGGCACCAAAGGTATGGTCACATTAATTATCATGATTTGTTGTTATTACAAAAACAAAGTATGGTTGAAGGACTCCCTATGTTGAAGAATGAGTATGCTTCTTGTGAAGTTTGTGCATTAGGAAAGATGCAAATAGATGAATTCCCCTCTAATCCCGATAGGATAAAAAGATATATATTAGAACTTGTGCACACTGATATTTGTGGACCAATGCAGACAAGGTTGTTAGGAGGTGCTTATTACTTTCTTATTGTTTATTGATGATTGCACAAGGTACACATGGGTGTATTTCCTTAGGAAAGAGAGTGATGTTTTTGAATACTTCAAGGAATTTAAAAACATGGTGTAGAAGAAAACTGGAAAACCCATCAAAATCGTCTGCTCAAATCAAGGGAGAGAGTATAGACTGGGGAACTCCATCAAGTATTGCAAATATCATGGAATAGTACAACAATTTACAGTACCCCACACTCCACAACAGAACAAAGTTGGAGAAAGTAAAAACAAAACTCTGGTGGAGTGTGCACGAAGTATGATGAAAGGTAAGAATCTCTCAAATGCTTTTTGGGATGAGGCCATTAGCACTGTTGTTTATTTAAAGAATAGAAGTCCAACAAGGTGTCTTGATCATAAAACTCCTTTCAAAGCCTTGTATGATTCTAAAAAAACAGTTAATAATTTGAGGATATTTGGGTGTAAGGCTTTTGCACATATTCCAAAGGAGAACACGAATAATCTTGATGCTAAATCTATCAAATGTATTTTTATAGGGTACTGTTCAGAATTTAAAGCATATAAACTGTTTGATCCATCTACTCACAAAGTGTTTGCAAGTAGAGATGTAATCTTCCATGAACAAGAAGAAGGAAACAATGAAGACAACAATCATGAGGGATGGCATACTTCTTGAATATGAGGAGGTCAAAGAAGAGAAGAAACAACAAGAAAAGGCACCCAATGTCATGGATACATCCAGCAGTGAAGAATAATCTTCACAAAATAGAGAAGAAATCACCAGTTAATTGGGAAGATGTTCACGACAGGTTCGTCCACCTGAAAAATATAAAGATTATTCTGTAATGAGTAATATTTCAAATGTCATAGAACCCATGAGTTTTAATGAAGCTAATGAACATGAAGAGTGGAGAAAAACAATGGAGGAAGAATATGACTCTATAATGAAAACCAAAACTTGGGAATTGATTGAATTGCCTAAACATAAAAATCCCATGGGATGTAAATGGATATACAAACCTAAATTCAAATAAGATGGTATTATAGATAAATATAAAGCCATATTGGTGGAAAAAATTTATTCACAGAAAGAGGGCATTGATTATGTAGAAACATTTGCACCAGTAGCTAAATTAAACACTATAAGAATGTTAATTGCACTAGCTACAAAGTACCATTGGAAGCTTAACCAATTAGGTGTAAAATATGTTTTTATGAATGGTGAGTTAAAGGTGGAGGTTTACCTTACTCAACCAGAGGGGTTTTTGAAAAGTGGTCAGGAACATTTACTGTGTAAATTAAAGAAAGCATTGTATGGAATGAAACGGGCACCTAGGTCATGGTATGAGAAGATAAATTTCTTATTTCTTCAGCAGGGTTTTATGAGGAGAAAAAGTGATCCAAATATGTATACCAAGTTTGATGAAAAGGGGCATGTTGTATTGATTTCCTTATATGTTGATGATTTAATTATTACAGGAAATTCAGAAAAATTGATTAGTGGAATTACGAAGCAAATGTCACAGGTATTTGGAATGAAAGATATTGGTGAGTTACATTACTGCTTTGGTCTTGAAGTTTGGAGAAACGATGGTCAAAACTTTGTGTCTCAAGGTAAATATGTCAGAGAAGTACTTAAGAAGTTTAAAATGGATAAGTGTAAAGTTTCTTATGTTCCAATGCAACATAACACAAAACTTTAATGTGATGATGGTTCGAAGGAGGTAAATGATACAGTGTATAGACAGATGGTGGGAAGATTGAATTATCCTACTACTAGCATACTATGTTAGTATGTTAAGTCAGTTTATGGCTAAACCTCTAGAAAGCTATTGGAATGCAGCGAAAGGGGTACTCAGGTATCTCAAAGGCATAATTGATTATGGAGTTAAATATACCAATTCATTCGATGTTGAGCTGACATGTTACTCATATTCAGACTGGGCTAGAAATTTGGATGATCGAAGATCTACTACAGGTTATGTCTTTGGCATTGGATCCGAGATTGTTTCATGGAGCAGTAAGAAACAACCTATTGTATCTTTTTCATCCACTGAAGAATAATATAAAGCGTTGCGTGCAGCAACTTGTGAAGTTGTTTGGTTGAGAAGACTACTTCAAGATGTTGGAGAAGAACAAAAGAAAGCTACGATAATCAAATGTGATAACCAAAGCTCAATCAAGTTGGCAAATAATCCAGTTTATCATTCTAGGACAAAGCATGTTGATACTCAGTTCTATTTCATTCGATAATGACATTGCTTTAATGTATTGTAATACTAGTGAAAATGTTGTTGATATTCTCATTGATTAATTGAACGACGCTTGGCTTTGCTTACCCAGTATACAGTTGCTGGGATTTTTTTTTCATTCTTAATTCCTAAGTAATATTAAGTAGGTTTCAACCATATAAACATTCCATCAAATATCATTTTTTAAACATGAAACTACTTTTTAAGTTTTAACAATTGTAGATAATAGTAAGCATGTGTCAACCATATAAACCATCCAACAAATATCACTTTTTAAATATGAAACAAGCTTCATAAGTTTTAGCATCTATAGATGATAGTAAGCAGGTTTCAACCATATAAGCCATCCAACCAATATCACTTTTAAAACATGAAAAAACTGGTTCAAGTTTTACTAGCTATAGATGATAGTAAGCAGGTTTCAACCATATAAACCATCCAGCCAATATCACTTTTAAAACTTGAAACAATTGGTTCACAATCCTAGATAACATAAATACAAGGTAAAATTTAGTTCTTCCCAATACGGATACAATCCATAAATAATAGCTACATAATTGCCTTTTCTGCTTCTGTACTTTTATGCTGAGAGGCTCATATTATAATGCAAGTAAGGGAATCCATGCACAGTTCATCCCTCTTTGTATTTATAACATTGAGACTAAGATATTGCTTATCCATGTATAGGGTAATGTGAGGATGAATGAGGATAGGGTGAGAGGTGAAGTTGTACCACTGATGGAAGAACATTGATATCACTATTTTCAGAATTCCATATCTTGGCATAATTGGATAGATAATTGTTATAGAAGTTGCATGGAAACATGAATTTTTTTTTGTTTATGTAAATCACCTTCTTGTTTAACTCGATGTCCATTAATGTTTAATTACTTTTTTTATAGTTTATCTGGTTGTGTTATTGTTTTTTTTGTACTTTATAGTTTTTCGAGCAACCATTCCATCGTCTGTAGCAGGAAAGAAAACCAATACGAGAGTAGAAAACATAGCACATGAGCATATAATTAGTGCCAATAAGTTGAGCGCGCACACACAGATATATATCTATATATATATATATATATATATATATAAACTATTATAGGCAGAGCAATTGTTGATCGCTGACTAAATTCATGTTGTATAAATTTCGCTATCTATAAAGTGAAATTGGCACGACAATACAAGAAAAGCCACGAGATTAGTAGACTCCAAACCTATGCATTTGAATGTAACATATTTGAATACAACATTTAAATCTACGAAGTTGTAGGTTTTTGATTGACTTTGGACATTATTTCGTAGTAACATACGTTGAATTCAGGCCATCACGGTATATAGTATAATAGGCACCCATCTTGATCTTAAATATATCTATATATAGAACCAATCATGGTCAATTTGGAGAACATAAAATAATACTCAAATGCCCATTCCTGGTGTCTCGTCATTATCTATTAGCTAGATTATACTATGGCTATGATCTGGTTTGATTCTGCGAAAAATAAATACAGAAGGGTGCTCATTTTAATTTTACAAATAAGATGATTCTCTGATTTTATATTGTAGAGCTTAATAACAAAGGAGGGTAATATAATTTAAATCATTAGACAGTTTTTGAAGAGCATATCAATCATCCCTATTATTGTAGAGTAGTGTCTCATATTGGAGAAATGTATAAACCAACCAGCATGCACATTCTTGTTTTCTAATTACTAAATTTCTTCGTGATGAAATTCCAACCCTACAAGTCGGCTCGGTGAGTCGTTGTTCGTCTTTTGGAAAGCATAGAGTTGTGGTCAATAGTAGAAATACTAACTTTTGACTACAGAAATAATAATTTTTGAGTGTAAGGAAATTACAATATATATTACCAACATCATTTTTACTAATGTAATTGTGCTTTAGGGTTTAACTCGCCTTAAAAAGAAGTCACATGGAAAGCGAAAATAAAATCAACTCTTTATTTCTTTAGTTCAGATCTCATGGGTTACAAGTCTACTTAGGATAGAATTTTATTTACTACAATATTTACATAGGTGTTGTTGAAACGGTTGACAACAAAATCCCGGATTCGAGGAACAATCGTCTACCTTAGCTCCGCTTCTTTTGGTTTGGTTGTGCATGTGTCAATTTCGTTGGAGCATGCATAAGAGAGCATTTACTGCTTAGTTAATAAGTTGTTTGAGCTTTGACTATAAACCTAGGAGAATGTGAGAAGAGGGAAGGGGTTATAAAACTGTAAAATCTTCATTATTGAATATGAGAAGCATCGATACATGATTGGTGGACGTAGCTCGAAATTGGGCAAACCACGTAAATTCCTGTGTTTTCTTTTATCATTTTTGCCATTTGTTTGATGTGATTTATTCTCTTCTGCATAGTTGGATAGGTTTTGTGGATGATTGTTCTAACAAGTGGTATCAGAGCAAGTGGGAGGCCGCTGAAAACCACTATCCATCTTGCGCACGCCTCAATTATTCTTTGAGGAGACCGCGAGTTGGAGGAGCATTGATCCCTTATCAACGCTAGACTCTTCGCTTGAAGGGCGCGCTGATAAGTGTTGCACTCTCTTCTTAGAGGGTGTGTCGATTGTAAATCTTGTGGGCTCTGAGCCGATTGCAAAGCTTGTACATTTTTTAGGTAAGATACAATTTTTGGAGGGATTTGTTGTTTAGGTCTGGATGGCTCTTAAGGCTCGACTAGTTGAGGGAGAGGAGATATTGTGTGAATAACCGGCTGAAGCATTGATCTGGGCCCTTCTACAACTCCTAACATAAGATTGTTCATCATTTATGGTCTGAAAATGGTGCTAAAAATGTTGGTCAGAATCTTCTCCGACTTAAAGATGGGTCTCCAAGAAAGACCCCGGTAGGGCCTATAAACCAACATTTCAATAATAGTTTATGGTCCCACAGATAGGGAAGGTGTAGAATTAATGACCAAAGCATTTCAAAAATAGTTTATGCTCCCACATAAAGGAGCGGATTAACAAGCGTGGAGGTAATACTTGAAGCAACAGAGGCTAAGAAATACGAGAACGCCTGAGATGGAAAAGATGCAGAGTGCCAAGTTAGAAATTGAGAAATTCAATGGCAAGAACAATTTTGAGATTTGGAAGGTCAAGATGCACGATCTGCTCGTGCAACAAGGCGTGGTGAAGGTGCTTTTGGGAAAATCAAAGAAACCCATGACCATTTCAGATGAAGAGTGGGAAGAGATCGATGCGAGAGCACTGCGTGCCATACATCTTTGTTTGGCCAATGATGTTCCATTCAACATTGTTAGGGAGAAGACAACAACCAGTTTGTGGATGAAGCTAGAAAGCTTGTATATGAAGAAATCCTTGATGAACAGGATCTTCCTGAAAAGACAATTGTACAGTTTACGCATGAAGGAAGGTATGAAAATAACTAATCATTTAAATACTTTTAATACTCTTTTAGTTCAGTTGAATAGCATGGGAGTGAAATTTGAATCTGAAGACAAGGCAATTACATTAGTGTGTTCTTTTCCCGAGTCATGGGATCACTTTGTTACCTCTATTAGTTTCAGTTCAACAGAAAGTATTGAGTTTGAAGTTATTGTTAGAGCTTTACTGTCTGAGGAAACAATTAAGAAATAAAATTTAGAAACCTCTACATCTGAGGCGATGGTGGTTAGAGGAAGACCTAAAGAAAGAGGACATGTTCAGAGGGATTTCTCTCGGTCAAAGTTGAAGGGAAAGAAGAGAAAGATTAAGTGTTGGTTTTGTCGAAAATCTGGACACCTAAAGAAGGATTGTTGGAAACGACAACAAGCCTCCAAAGGAAACCCTCCAAAAGAGATGAAGGAAGCAAGCACAACTGAAATAGGTTCAACAACAAGTTTAGGTATGGCTGATGAAGTTTTAACAATTGGAATTGTTTCACGTTATGATCAACAGTGGTTATTAGATTCTGGTGCTTCAAATCACATGTGTCTTCATAGACACTAGTTTATTACTTACCAGTCTATAGATGATGGAATTGTTTACATGGGAAATGATATATCATGTAAAGTTGCAGGAGTTGGTAGCATTCGAATTAAGATGTTTGATGGATCTGTTAAGATACTAACTGATGTGAGACATGTACCTGAGCTTAGGAAGAACCTAATCTCTTTGGGAGTCTTAGATACTAGAGGATGTAAAAGTATTGTTCAAGGTGGAGTTATGAAGGACTACAAAGGAATCCTACTGGTTATGAAAACAAAGAAGGTTGGAAACATGTTTCTGTTAGAAGGAAGAACCGAGTCAGATCATGCGACAACCATATCCCAGAATGACAGTGATTTTGTTCGACTGTGGCATCAACTGTTGGGCCATATGAGCGAAGAGGATTGAAGGTATTATTTGATCGCAAGTTACTTCCTAATCTAAATTCTTTAAATTTAGATTTCTGCAAGCATTGTATTTATAGAAAAAAAAATAGGCAGAGATTTAAAACCGGAAGACACACCGGTGAGGGAATCCTTGATTATATCCATTCGTATGTTTGGGGACCATTCCCTACTATTTCGTATGGAGGATAATCATAGTTTGTTACTTTTATAGATGATTTCTCTAGGAAGGTGTGGATCTATATGTTGAAAAGAAAGGATGATGTATTTACTGTTTTCAAGAAGTTTAGAGATTTAGTGGAAAAAAGCACTTGTAGGTCCATTAAATGTTTAAGAACTGATAATGGTGGTGAATTTATGTCAATGGAATTTGAGAACTATTGCAAGGAGTTTGGGATTGATAGGCATAAAACTACTACCTATACTCCTCAGCAAAACAATGTTGATGAACGCATGAACACGACTCTTCTACAAAGAGCAAGGAGTATGCTTAGTAACGCCAACTTGCAACATGAACTATGGGCGGAAGTAGTATCTACAACTTGTTATCTAGTGAATCGATCACCATCAACAACAATAGAGTGCAAGATTCTTGAAGAGGTATGGATAGGTCACCCTTGTAATTATTCTAATCTTAAAGTTTTTGGTTGTGAAGCCCATGCTCTAATTTCGAAACATCAGCGTTCCAAATTAGATCCAAAATAAATAAAAAACGCTTATCTTTGTTGGATATGGTGATGGTATTAAGGGATACAAGTTGTGGGATCCTACTACCCACAAGATCACCAATAACATAGATGTAATATTTGACGAATCATCTCTCATCAAATCAAATGTAGATGTTCAAATGAAACAGGTAGAAGTACCTAGGTATCGACAAATTCAGTTTGAAACTCATTCAACTACAGATGAGAGTGAACATGAATAGGTTTATGAAGATGTTCATGAAGAGGTTCTTGCAGTGGAAAACATGGATGATGATGACGATCAATAGATTGTGGATGAGTCACAAACTTCCGTAAGGAGGTCTACACGGGTCAGAGTTCCTCCAAGAAGGTCTAATGATTTTGTTTCATCAGTTTCTTTAAGTACTAATGATGATGAACCTTCGTTCTATCAGGAAGATGTGGAGGGTTCTAACAGTGAAAAATGGAAAGAAGCAGTGAATGATGGAATGAATGATTTAGAAAGGAATGTTACATGGGACCTGGTAGAACTTCCAAGAGACATGAAAACTGTAGGTTGCAAGTGGGTCTACAAGCTGAAGAAGGGTGTTGATGATAAAGTAGAAATGTACAAAGCAAGGCTGGTTGCAAAAGGATATTCTCAGAAAGAAGGTATTAAATTTCATGAGATTTTTTCACCAGCTGTTAATATCGTTTCAATTTGAATTGTGTTAGCATTAATTGATTTGGAGTTGGAGCAGCTAGATGTTAAGATTTATTTCTTACATGGAGATTTGGATAAGGATATTTACATGGAACAACCTAAAGGGTTTGTTCAAGATCGCAACAAGAAATTTGTTTGCAGGATCAAGAAATCATTGTATGGTCCGAGGCAGTCGGCCAGACACTAGTACGAGAAATTTGACTCTTTCATGATGAACAAGAACTATACAAGGAGTGAGTATGATCATTGTGTTTACTTTAAGAAATTGAATAATGACATATTCATTATCTTAGTATCGTATGTTGACGATATGCTTTTAGCAAGAAAAAGCATAACTGAGATCAATAGGTTAAAGGCTCAAATGGATAGGATGTTTGATATGAAATATCTATGAGCAACAAAGCAGATTTTGGGCATGGAGATATTCAGAGACATGAGGAATGGTAAGCTTTGGTTGTCACAACAGAAGTATGTCGAGAAAATACTTTTGAGGTTTGGAATGAATAGTGTGAAACCTGTTTCAGTCCCTTTTGCTTCCCGTTTTAAGCTTTCTTCAAGTTTATGTCCTAGTACAAAAGAAGAAAATGAATATATGTCTCGAATACCATATGCTAATGCAGTATGAAGTTTAATGTATGCGATGGTTAGTACAAGACCAGACATTTCACACGCAGTTGGGGTTGTCAGCAGATATATGGAAATTCCAGATAAAGAGCATTGGGCATCAGTGAAATGTGTGCTTCGGTATTTAAGGGGCACCAGTGATTACTGTATCACCTATAACAGTGGTTGTGAGCTAGTCTGTGGATATGTTGATTCTGGTTTTGCAAGTGATTTGGACAAGAGGAGGTCAACTTCAGGATATGTCTTTACTCTTGCAGGTGGAGCTATTAGTTTGATGTTAAAGCTCCATAATATTGTTGTTTTATCCACTACAAAAGAAAAATACATAGTTGCTTCACATGTTTTCAAAGAGGCAGTTTGGTTAAAAGTTTTGTTTGGTGAGTTTGGAAGGATGCAGGACAAAGTAAAGCTACTTTGTGATAGTCAAAGTGTTATTCACTTGGCCAAGAATCCAACCTACCACAGTAAAACTAAACATATTCCTATTAAGTACCATTTTGTAAGACAGACCATCGATGAAGTTGGAATTTCTCTTGAAAAATTTCATACAAAAGAGAACTGCATAGACATGTTCACAAAACCAGTACTTTTAGAGAAGCTACGATGGTGCTTGGCTTCTCTTGTCTTGCAGAAAAAGTGCTAGAATAAAATAATGAGAAAGGTATCAGATAAATTTGTTGTCATGGTGAAGATTGTTGAAACGGTTGACAATAGAACCCCAGATTCGAGGAACAGTCGTCTACCTTAGCTCTGCTTCTTTCTGTTCGGTTGTGCACGCGTCAATTCCGTTGGAGCATGCATTGGCGAGTATTTACTGCTCAGTTAATAAGTTGTTTGAGCTTTGATTGTAAACCTGAGTGAATGTGACAAGAGGGAAGGGGTTACAAAACTGTAAAATCTCCATTATTGAATATGAGAAGCATCGATACATGTTTGGTGGACGTAGCCCGAAGTTGGGCGAACCACGTAAATTCATGTGTTTTCTTTTATCATTGTTTCCACTTGTTTGATGTGATTTATTCTCTTCTGCGTAGTTGGATAGGTTTTGTGGTTGACTGTTCTAACAGGTGTTGGACTTGGTTGTCTTATCCAATATTTTTCCATTCAATTATATTTGCATTAATATAGGAGTGGGTGTTTGTCCATTTAATTGGAATTATATAGCAGTAAGTATTTGTCCATTTAATACGAGGGTCGGATAAGCTAAATTATATGTTTTTTTCACTATCCCCATATATATATATATATATATATATATATATATATATATATATATATATNATATAACTTTGCTATATTTAAAACAAAAAATGATGAGTTCTGAAACCACAAAAAAATGTCTCTACCTTTTATTTATTCCCATGCTCTCATTAATGCTTACAAATATATAGTCGCCTAGGTCTAGGACAGTGGGTGACATAGTGTGTTGTTAAGGAACCCGGTGATGCTAAAGTCACCAGTTAGAAACCCGTGGGGACAAAAAATCTAGCCGTGTTAAGGGTTGGTGGATGCGATCCCCAGGTGATTTTGACAACTTGGATGCCCCTGAGTCGCGGTTTCTCAAGCCACAAGCTAGCCCCACAGATCACAGACAAACTAGCAAACAAACAAAAAAATGCTTACAAATATATTTAATGAGTTGCATTAATATTTAGAGGTGCCCATACCTTTGGGTTTCTCATTTGGATCCATTTACAAAACATAAATATCACATAATACATTACATTGTACTCTTTGCTTTAGTTTATATCCAGCCAACATAATTTATGAAATCCTATTATATTCTTCCACTCTCAAATCTATATGAAAGTCTATTAGATTCTTCCCATCTTAAAGATATTTATTAAATTTATATTCTATTTTTTATATTTATTTATTTTTATTAAACTTATTTTATTTTTATTAAATTATTTTTACATTTCATCTTATTTTACAATTTATTTTATTTTACAATTCATCTTATTTTGATTTTATTTTATTAAGAAGTGTTTTTACTTTTATTTATTTTTATTATGATTATTTTTACAATTGATCTTATTTTGATTTTTTTAATTAAGAAGTATTTTTATAATCCACATAAGAGAGATGTGTAACATTGCATTTAACTTGTTATTAATGTTGACCTGGCAAAGGTGAAATAGGATTTCTCTCTATCCATAATCAGTACACCGTTTTTTATTTATTTATCCCATATGCTTACAAATAGCCACGAATGGAAAAAAAAAAAACATGAAAATTATGAACATGGAAACAAGTACCCGCCTTACACCTTAGTAATAAAATTCATCGTAAATATTGATAACGGTTACAGGACAGATAATCCTCCATAGCTTCTTTGATTCCACTATAACTATTCTACCAAGTGCATCATCGTTCCAGCATAAAGTTAATACGCTTCAATCACGTGGCCTTTTAAAAACTTCATCAAACACATTATTATACATAGAGGGAAATAATTTCGTAGATTTTAAAATATTCATAAAATGATGCTTTTATATTCTTGTTAGATCATTTATTTGCAAGTAGTAGTTAATGTTTTAGTCATTAAGTAAAAACAAAAACATTGTCATTTCATTGTGGATTGTTTTTTAATTTTTTTTTTTTCTTTTCATTTTGTTTTCAATTAAGTTACACTTATCATTATAAGTTATACACTTTATTTGTATTATTGTTATGTGACCAAATTTCAATTCATGAATGCATTGCTATATAAGATGCAAAATTTTTGTTTTCAATTAAGTTACACTTATCATTATAAGTTGTACACTGTATTTGTATTATTGTTATGTAACCAAATCTCAATTCATGAATGCATTGCTTTAGAAGATGCAAAATGAAAAATATTACAATGATGTTCAAATTGTTCAAAACACGTTTACTTCACTTCCTACCATGCGCACCAATGTTTCCTCTCGTCTCCATTCTGTCTTTATAGAAACTTTCATTTCTCCCATGAAGAGCTAAATATCACAGATTTAGAACACCATGATGTTTTCCAAGATGAGCAACAAATGTCTTCTTTTTCCTTTAGATTTCCTAATACACAATGAGAGATGGAAAAAATAAGAGCATTTGTTAACACTACAGACGACTTTTCATCAAATACACTTGAATGGCCGACAATTGGCCTATCACCAATCAATGAGTACACCACAGAGGGTCTATTTGACATGGCATTTGTTGCTCTTTTCCCCACTAGAGATGCCCTACCTCGCTAACCACGCATGTGAAACATACCACTTGATAGATATGCAATACACTTGATGAGATACCATGACAATAGGTTTGGTAGTCATCTCCATTTCAGATACTACCTCTACAATTTGATTATGCGCCATCGAAGTCAATCAACAACTACCTTCTTTGTCAAACAAATCCAAGATCATAGCACACCCACCACAATTCAAGAATTACGTGCGCATCTCAAAGAACTACCTGTAGACAAAATCCCAGAACAAGTCATACGCTTCGGAGCACATCTACGTGGGACTAGAGCATTCTGGACCATGTGAAGGATCGAGCTAACAAACATGATAACACAACTTCAATGCCCAACCTTGTTTTTCATTCTCAGTGCAACAAACACAAAATGGCCAGACTTGCACGTAGTTATGCAAAAGGGTAGAAATCTTGACCCAATGTTTCGCCAACGTTGGCATACAAACAATGTCATTGATCGCTCCCACACTGTAGTTTCCTACATGAACAAAATATTTTCAACCTTCCATGAGGAGATACTACAAAAAAATTTCACGCAATTAACTATTGGTATAGGTACACAATATATAACACTTGAAATTGCCTCTATCGAACCTTTACATTTATATGCTCTGTACTAATCATTTCATATCCTTTTTGTAGGTATGAATGTAAACATTGTGGCTCTACACATATACATGGATTTATATGGCTCCTTGATTCTCCAAACATGGAAACATTAAATTGGGAAGACCCAAATCAAATCTATGATGTAAAGAGTTTCTTTGATAACTATGTTACATCCTGGAATACTTGAGAAAACCATGACACACACATGGCTATGCGTCAATCCATTGAAGATGACCCTTGCTTACTAGATACATAAGAGATATTTGCATCCAACCCACTTGAGGACTATGAACAACTCTTAAATCAAGTTCAAAGACATACAAAGTGTAATGAGAAAACATGTCTCCATAGAAAAGGGGTTACCCTTGAATGCAAGTATAAATTTCCTTGGAAGGTACAAATGGAGTCATCACTCTACATTGATGAAATGGGTCAAAAGACATATCGCCCGACACACAATGATGAGCGCCTAAACATCCATAATCCTAACATACTCTAAACATGGAGAGAAAATGTAGATTGTTGACCAGTCCTCTCTTGCTATGCAGTTCTAAAATACATTGCCAAATATGCTTCCAAAGTAGAGGGGAGATCAAAGACCTACCACCATATGTTGACCAGAATTGCATCTACATCACATCTAGATGACCATGCCTCAACTGTTTATCTACATTTGCACTCAGAAGCAATTGTAGACCGGGACATAAGTGCCCAAGAAACTTTCCATATGCTCCAAAAGTTACCCCTTGTCACATGCAACCGCACCTTCACCAAACTCAATGTTGTTCGTCAAATATTTTGTCGAAATATCCTATGATTTTCCTAACTTCTTATTTGGATCCAATTTCACTAATGCATATCTAATACACCCTATTTTTATTGACCCTATATGTTTTCTTTATCTCGCAAAACACTTGACATATAACCAAACACGAAAAAATGAAATGTGGAAAAAAAGACACATCCCCACAATTGTCTATGTATGACCACTTTTTACTATAATACCAAACAAAGATTCCAATACCTTTGTTGAGTTCTGCTAGAGTGAGCTAGTTTTATACAAACCCTTTCTTTCCTTCTCTGAAGATATAGGCCTTTCAAAAGAAGACATGGTGGCTAATTGGGATATCATAAGATATGACTACCATGTATGGCATGTTGATTGCATCCCTGTGCCCACTCCTAATGAACAAACATATGAATATGATGATAGTCATATTAACATACAACCAAACATGGAGATGAATGAATAACACTCTTTATCAAGATTGGCCCCTACAGGAAATATCAACTTCACTTATCTTGATATGTTGGGACTTCGAGAGATTGACACTTCCCACCCATGCGATGAACTAAATTTCATTTGCTCAACTCTACCATGCACTACTTTTTGGTGGCCCATCTTATTGTTGTTGCGACCGCTACTTATAGAACTCAACCTTCACCAAGAAGGCCACACAACTATCCAATGTTGCTACACTTCTCCAAACCTAGTATTGCTTTGGTACTTTGACCCATTCTTCCATGCTTCTATACACTGTTGACCCTCTTTTTCTAAATTGATTAGGTAGCTAATCCAACTATCGCTTCCAAACCATGCGAATTCATTTCTTCATATTCACAATTGTGGCTTCCTTCTACAATTAAGTCTACCTGTACAACCTTGTTGAACAATATGCATCCAAATCCTCACTGAACTTGACACCTTTTCCCTAGGCACCTTAGGCTCCACTACCTACTCCTCGGTAGGGAGCGACCTTGTGGCATTATGCCAATGAAAATAAGATGGTAGGTGGTTTCCAAGGCCCTTGCCAACAAATGTGGCAACATATTATCCATAATCCACTGTCATACGAATCAATTGAAAGGACACCATACCTTTGGCTCAAATACATCAAGAGAGGCACGATCGAACCAATTTTACCATCACCTTTGAACAATAATATTTCAATCCCCAAGTCTTATTGTTATACTTCTTTCCCAATTGAATTCAAGGATGGTTTAGTCTCTTCTTTGGTTACTGCATACCAAGGTCAGTGCACCTCGCCCTTGTCAACTTGGTCTACTATCAAGTTTGAACCATGCAAGTTGAATGTTTCCAAGTGTCATGTTATTGCTTCCATGCAATCTACCACTAGTTTGCAAGATTCCTTGGTTGAATCTTCCCTTGTATTCATTTGTCCACTTAGATCTTGAATTAATTGCTTGTCCAAGAAAGTGTCTGCCACTTTGGCCACCACTATCATTGTAGAGTCCACTATGTCTTCAAGCCTAAAAAACTAATTCTCCTCCAACACATTTACCAAACCATTGTCCACCAAATACTACACAAAACTCCCTCTCAAAGATTCATATGTCAATTCTCCCTCAAGCCCAAAATATCTAAGTCGTCCATCGCAAGGTTGCTAATCTCCTTAACTGGTTGCAAAAACCATTCTTAAGACAGTCATTCTAGCAACATCTCCTAGCTACCTATCATTGTAGGAATGACACAAGGGTTTTGGTTTGAAAATATGATCACACTATTGTTTATCTCTCTTCTTTTTAGGGACTAGAGTCAACCTCCAAGGCTCTTCTTGAAAAACTTATCAAGATTCCCTCTACGTTTTTATAGAGGTGGTACTCCTTTTTCTCACTCATATATTCAATAAACTTGCTCAAAACATAGATTCACACATTCATAAAATGAACACTTGTGAATGGACCAAGAGGTAAAACAATTTATCAAATAATAAATGAATTATAAAAATATGATAACCTCACTTGAAAGAATAACTACATCCATTCATTCAGGAAATGAGAAAAGGGATTTGAAGCAAGACTTACAAACAAAAAATAAATATGGTGGTCTAGAAATTAGACAACCTTAAATGATTTCATTCATTAAAACTCATAACGTGCATAGGAGAAATACATACAATATCTCATGCTTTATCAAAATTTTGAAACCACAAATGTTATGAACCCCTCAAAATAGCTCTTTGCGAAAGTAAAAAAATATTACAAATTGAATGTTCAAGTTCGAATAAATTGTTTTCCTATCGCATGACACAATGTTCATGATACTTAAATCATAAACGTAAAGGCATTCATCCAAACAGACTATGATTGGGGCTCTCGTGAACCATATAAAATAGTAGAAGAAACAAAATGTTAGAGGAATGGCAGATGGGTGGATCTCTCTCTCTCTCTCTCTCTCTCTCTCTCTCTCTCTCTCTCTCTCTCTCTCTCTATTGTGATCCCTTTTCTTGATGGGGTTTTCGTCCTTATATCTAGGTAGCGAGCCTTCTTCAAATAATTGTTGTTTGGTAGTTATTTTTGGCTAACTATTTCTACCAATGACTTCTTGAGCCACTCATCACTATAATCCTTTATTGGAATGATGGTAATGTCTTGTTTAACCCTTAGCATGAATATTTCCTCTTCAATTTCTTCAAAATCAGAGTGTAGTTTCTCTATGGATGCCAAGCAATCTTCATTATTGTTTACAAGAGTGACAAGCCACCGCTTAATTTCATCGTCCAAAAAATCAATGCGTTGATCGAACTCCCTGGCCCATTATGATTTTATTGTGATAAACTCCGTTTCTAATTGTTGTTTCATTATTGTGAATGAATCTCTTACAAATTGTGGACCTTTAAGGTCCTTCACAATTTCTAGTGCTTTAAAGAATGAATTGCTTCTTTTATCATTTACTCTTGTACACGTGGCAATTGAATCTCTTAACATTTGTATCCTTGCCATCGATCTTTCTTTTAGTTGTTTATTCTTTGATTTGAAGGTAGTTGATGTTGAATTCTATGATGGTTGCTTAGACTCGTCACTTGTGCAACAAAAGTACTTAAGGCATTTTTATAGTAGGATTCATCATGGTCCAAATCCTTTTGCAAATATTTTGTTAGGTTGGAATTCTTTGAGATAGGTTCCTCCAATTTGTAGTGACTTCCCATGCTTGTGAAATAATAGTACGTCACTTATTGATATTTTCTGTGACATACAATCTGACTCCATTTAACAATTTGGCGGATTTTCTTACCATTACCGATGTTCCAAGTGTACTTGGAGGCATTTCATGAGGTGCAACAATTGCCAATGTCTCTGCAAACAATGGTTTACGACTTAATATATCCTCAAGTTTAGTTATTCTTCTTTTCAATTTGATATTTTCCAACTCTTACCCAGATATGGAATGAGAAAGAGCATCTACAACAGTGATATGTAATTAAAGGATCCCTGAGCATCTGACTCCGGAGAATTCTACTTATGAATTCCATGTTTGAGTCACTTTCTTATTTTTAACATGGACTTTCTCTATTTGTTATTTTTTCGCTCACTTATTATATTTAGCATTGTGCAATGTAAAAGACTACTCTTAAAAAATTGTTGGTTCCTCTTGGGCCAACTCCTCCGCAATTTGCTGACTCTCGGCGATTTGAAGTTCCACCCAGTCGGTCATCATGGCACTATTTGTTTCCACATCAACTTTGTTCCTCAAGCTTCCCGAGTTCTGTGTCTCATTTATTCTTTGGATTCTCTTTCTTTTCTGGTGAGACACCGCATGTGATTTTTCAATATCAATAGGGGGCATGTCTTCTCCATCATCTCCTCCGACATTTCCTTCATTACTCTCTCCTCAGCACACATTTGATTATTGTTTGTTTTGTGTAGAGGAGGAGCTCCTACGTGACTGGGGAACATAATAAGATTGCATGTTGGTTATGTCTTTTCCTCTTTTCCATGTTCTATTTTGACTTTGAGTGTTTGTTATAACTTCCATGATTGAATCATCATTACATACACACTTGTCCTTCTTCATTGGGGTATTTGGGTTGTTTTCACTAGTTCCTTTTCCAATCCTTGTAAAAATGTTGTTATATCTTATGGATTCCAAGTGTTCAGAGAATAGTCCTTCAAGGTAGAAACCTCTCAATAGTTATCCTTCTTTTAAATTGAATGGGGTAAGAATTTTAGACATTTACTTTAAATGGGTGGAATTCCTCACTGTCGTGCAGGAAACATGAAAGGGTAATGAAATAAAGTTACTTCTTTCTTTTTCTATCAAACATGATGGACCATGCCTTGCACTGATTGCAAACCTCTGTAAGAAGATACCTATCACAAACAAATGTAGGAATAGGAAGAGGGGTTTCTTCACAACCATACAATACAATGTAAGTATGGTTCTCTTCATAAAATCAAACTCCCTTTCCTTTGATAAAATATTATGCTTCTTGAGTTATCCTTCTAGGTGCAACTTCAGTCGACATATATCTAAATTCCTTAAGGAATTTATCTTGAATAAGGCATAAATGGAAAGGTACCTTATGTTTCCAAACCATAGGGTACCAGAATTGATTTGGTTCATTACCAACATCTAAATTTTATCTTAGGGAAAACCCCTCAAAGACATTATAGTAGGTGACTTCCAAGAGAAGATACACACTCGTGAAAAATATTCAAGTTTTCAAATAGTTGGCCAACTAAAATGAAATCTCATTTGAGATTACCTCATCCTAGTTGAAGATGACTTTTTTTCGAAAATAAAAATATAATACATACAAAAATGACCTGGGAATGTAAGAAGTGGATTATCATCCCATTAAGCATGTGAACAATAACGAAAAATCATGGTATGGATCCACTTATGGAGATATTTCAATGGTCGAGAGGTCGGACGACATATTTGCGGATGGAACCATAAAATCCTTTAAAAATTCACTCCACCACCTTGAGAATCAATGAAAGAGCCATTTTCAGGAAGATTAAGAATTTTATTGGAATAAGGAATTCAAAGCATCCTTTAAATATTTTTGGATTTAATAGAACATGGTTCTTCCCTTTGAGTGATACTCAAATTGTTTTGCATTTTGGATCAAATATATGAGAACACTAGGAAACTAGCTCTTTGAAGTCAAAAACTTCAGGCACACAACCATAATTTATCAAGCCCGTCGTCTAGATTTTGTTGTTTTTCCTCTCTTCAAGAGTTAATCTCTGATACCACTGATATGCCATAGGCCAATGGAATATTTTGTATTGGTAGGAGAGACAGTTAGAAATATCTCCACAAAAGGGCTCTTTCCTTCTTTTACTTTCCATATTCCTTATTCTTCCAATGCACTTTGATATATGTGACATGATCACTCATGAATTACAAATCCCAATCCCATTTAAAGGTTACGTGCATGAATTACATGTATTAAAACATCCTTTCCATACATACAAATTCCTTTCAAAACATGGGAAACCATAAATGGAACTTATTTTGAAAAAAAATTGATTCATGGGAAAGTGGGATAATTAATTCAAATTATTCCAAGATCACTTCCCTTTACCTCGCAAACTGGAATTCAATAATGTGCAATAAGTGACCTTTAAAGAATGTGAGAGGTGCATGGTATTTATAAATATTTCATTAAGTATAGATAGAGAGAGATCAATCCTTATAACATTAGTTGTGCAGAACTTCAGGAGTGTGGGAGGGAAAGGTGTGCAGAAGTGTAGAGGTGTGGAGGTATGGTGAGTGCAGAGAGTGAGATATGGGGGGTGTCTTGCACAAGATTTTTGTGAGGGAATACGTGTGCGAAAGTAAAGTTTGCATGGAGAGGAGAGTGATGATGGGTCCTCCACTCAAAGGGAAGGTTAAAATGAACTAACTATTCGGCTGGCTAGGACATAGATTGTGCAGGGGAATGTTTTGTGTAGAATGCGAGGAAATTGTTATAGAAAAGGGAATCTCCCCATAGGATAAGAAATCCTAGACAAATCAATAAAATAGATAAGTTTTGTAAAATTAGTTCCCGAGTATAAACAAAGAGAAATGGGTGGAAAAAAGGGTTGTATGTATGGAATAAAAAACAAAAGAAGAGGACGCATGAAAATGGGTCAAAAACTATCTAAGTGAGGCATGGGCATTGCCTTCACCATCTTCTTGAACTCTTTCCAAAGAACTAATTCAAAGTTATCCATGGGTACAACTGTGAATATTATAGTTCCAAACTAGTCACCAAGCTTTAGGTTGACTCCATTGACCATTCCAACCAACTTCTCAACTTCCAAATTCACTACTTTCCAAGAAGTTTGTGCCAACTCAAATTTCAACCGAAATACATGGACACCTATTCCTTCATAAATTTGTGATATGCAGCATTATCAACCATTTCATTCACTAACTATTTGTTCAATTCTCCCTAAACATATCTAAGCCTTGTAAAGTCTTTCTCTTGTCCTATTGTAGAATTGTTTTCTAGCACAACATCCAAGACTTGCAACACACCAATGAAGGGTTATCCACTTGCAGGAAACTTATGAATCATTGGACATTTCTTAGCATAATGATATTTTGCAAAAATACAACAATAAATAAGCTTACCCTTATCTTTATTGCACATCTATATACCTATCCTTATCCTCGCCAAACTTTCCAAATGACTTCATCTTTCCTTTGCCTTTATTTTTTTTCTTTCCAAACTGCTTCTCTCCTAGAGCATCCTCATCTTCCTCTAAACTTATGTTTTCCTTTAAATCTAGTAGTTTTTCTACTACAATGATGGTTGCTGCAAGAGTATGCACGTTCTAGTGCCGCAAGTCATTTTGCACCCAAGGTTTCGACCCTTTCAAAAGGGATATAACTAATCAACTTCACTCATATCTTTGATTTCCAACTTAAGACCTAAAAATGCCTTGATGTAAGCTTGAACATTGGTTGTATGATTAAGATCCATCAATTGGTTCCATGCAATTCAAGTCTAATTCCCTATCTCAAATTGAGCCTTCAAGGCTACCTTCATTTATGCCTAGTTTTCAATATTCTGAACACCATATCTGCAACCAAGCCTTCGACCCAATTTATCCATTAAAGTTTCACAGTACCATTAAAAAAAAATTCATAAACATTCACCTTATTCTCATTTGAACTTCCATTCATCTATTCCAAGAATCGCTCAATGCCCCAACAAATGTTACGTAGTAATTTAGAATCACGAGTGCAATCATGCAATTCTAGTTCCTTTACATTGATTCAAATAAGAGTCGATGAGTTGTTCTTACTAGCTACAATCCACTTCAATAAGTTGATGGTGTCCTCTTGGTTTTTAACCTATGTTGCAACAAACTTCAATAATTCTTCCACCACTTTCAACCTGTCATCAACATTGGTCCACAAGATTGTTGTATTAGAACACACATTTGCAGTCTCCTGACACTCTGTCAAAGTACCATCACAAATCCCGTTGATATGGTTCAAACTTTCTTCCAAATATTTTTTCTTATCTCCATTCTTGCAAAGAGAGGTTGCCATCTACTTTATGGGGTTCTCTAAGTTCAGGTACACATTATTCATGTTTTTAACCTTACAAGTTGGACCACCGTCACTATTTTCATGATGTGAGGCCATATCAACATCTAAAACTACCATTGGCACTTTCAAAAATTTCATCACTTTGCCTAAGTGACTATTTTCCCAGTCTTCAACACTGCCTTAATTCGTTGAAACAACAAGTAAAACTTACCAAGTTTTTTTGTGGAATGATTTGTCTAAGCTACCTACTACACCAATGCATTGAATCAATTCCATCCATATTATCTTCAATTCACCCTTGAAACCACTTGACAAACTCGACCCTAAAACCTTTTGTTTGTTCCAAGACTATCAAAACATGGTGAAGAGCACCCAAACAAGTACTAAGAGAAACTTCCTCTATGGGTTGCACTCTGATACCACCTATCATAGACTTGCATTCTTGCTCGAAAATTTTCACTCTTGATACCCAGGGTCATGTGACACTACCTTTATTCAGCCACAAGGGCTTGACCAATCTACGCTTTCTACAACCAGACGATGCCTTTTCACTTAAGGTTTTCCCATAACTACGCTTTAAGATACAACTTGTTAGATTTAGAGCTAAGTGCAACACAACAAAGTTTTCTAACAATAGGCACATGTCCAACTATGGACTTAAAGCATCCCATATATACTTTAACACTTATCTAATATTCATCAATACAATGCAAGGAGTAGTAACATCCAACAAGCATAAAGAGAATACAACACATAAATATGGGTGGCAAAGATACAACAAGGGATTCCAACCAAGCTACCTATGACTCTTTTACAGATATACAAATATCCAAGGCACAACTACTCATTTGCAATAAGAGGAAGATTTGAGAAGAAATTGAATCCATTACGCTCAATTAGAGCTAGAGCATCAACCACTGTAACCTTGATATGAAGCATACATGCCATCATTATGAATGCATTCATGCAGAGAAAAAAAAAAAAAAGAGAGAGACAAACACAAATTATTTTGAATCTCAAAGATAGATGTTATTTCCAAACTCTAGTTGTGGATTCATCTGGTCTAAACCATGGAACATTTAAATAGGCCAAACTGTGTTTGAAAAAATAGAATTGGTCATAAATAATTGAGCAACCATGTTATTTATGTTATTATTAAACCATGTTATTTATGTTATTATTATTGAATTGCTCAATTTGTGAATAAGTATATGGACATAATTCCAAGTAACAGTTTATACACATATAGAGAGCTAAATGCTCTTTCTATTACACATCATCCCATCAATATAATGTGGAGACAAGCCAACTAGAACGATTGTACCCATTTCCACCAACAAAATAAGCATTTAGGAGGAGCGAAGCCACATTCATGATTGAAGTAAATTGTTTAGCAGTGGAGAATAATAGGATATATACCATTCGAACAAAGTGGACCATTCAACTATGCCTAACATCTCATAGTATCCCGTCTATATACCATTCATTAGAAGAGTGCATGCTCCTTAGTGTTTGTAGTGGAGAATAAAATTTGACGTAATGCAAATTTTCCTAGTTAGCAAGTGGAATGGTGTGAAGGAAGAATCATATATTCATTATTTAGCAATAGAAACTTAGTTTGAGAATCTAAATTTAATTGAATTGGCTTCTCATACTACTAAAGGTGTACTACAAAGACCTTTCAAGTGGTGCATCGCACATGGATTGGCAGTTTCTTTACAATTATTATGCATATGTTGAAGGTGAATGTCAGATCATGGAGTCCTTTCATCTTGTAGTAAACATTTCTATGGTTACTAAAATCTAAAGACACGGAAATTTAGAGTTATCATCAATTTAAATAAATAATTTTTGACAATATAAGTTGATTCAAAATTGGGAGAATTCCTTGAAAGGCATCATTACACATTACAACATACAATTAAGCTGAATCACGGTAGAACTATGATCATACCTTAAATTCATGCTAGATTCTAATTAAATATGTGACCTGAAAAATGATAAAATCAATACATCAACCATAAAATCTATTTCCTAAAACCAAAAAATGACAAACACATTCAAAGTGCATCCTTCTAGTTGAAAATCCCAATAGTCCTAAGAGAGCTAAGTCACCACTTGGTTATAATCCTTCGAAATTTGTTTACGCAAAAGGAACCCTACATCCTAAAATATTAGGGATAGGTCTCATATTATCACAAATATCAAATTACCCTCGAACTTTGTTAACGCAGTGGTTGTGAACAATCATGTGAGGTAGGAAACTTATTTGAGACATCTCCTTCAAGGCATCCTACAATCCATTGTGTTGTTAGAATTTCCCATGCATGTTAATACTTGAGTATACGTGTATTCTCTTACTTAGGCATAATAGAGTAGTGTTGAGGAACTAATGGCATGACATTAATTCACTCAAATATAACTTGATTAAAGGATTTCTATATTTTTTTCTAGCTCGAAGGAACCCAAGAAGGTAAATAATAAACATGTTTAGCAACAAAAGGAAAATTGTTGTAATGACATTGTTCAATTCTTTGTTTGGATTTTGTAAATGCACTAATCCCACATTTCAAAGTGGGTAAACCATCTCCAAATTGGCTACTTATATATTTCAGGGTATCCCTCGATCTCACCCTCTTGCAATGCAATTTAACCAATCAATGGTTTCATCAAGTCAAGCACTATCAACGATGTATCCATTAACAAAATTATAACCTAATGTCATATAGAATGTATCTAATCATCAACAAAGTAGTTATTTAAGACTACATTTCCCCCTAGGCCCATATCTATTAAACACCTAGAGGGATAAAACAAAGTACAAATAAGTTATTTAGGACTACATTTCTCCCACGGGCCTAGATCTATTAAACACCTAGAGAGAAAAAACAAATATATTACCATGAATATTCCTTTAAAAAAACTCATTTGTTCTTCCTCGCCATTTTACTTCTTAGGATATCATAAATTTTTCATGACCAAGTGTGCTCTACATTATTTAAAAAAAAATCACAATGGGATTCATCTAGACCCATAAAATTACCATTCTTACTATTAGAAAACACAAAAATTCTTTCTCTTCCTTATAGATCTCTGTCTTCTTTTCAACTGGATAAATTTTATTCAACACATATCTACTACATTCTTCTTTGGCCGGATGGGGTTGATTGGATAGAGAATACCTAACATATTTGAACATGTTCTTAATCTCCTATTTGTGTTCTTCCAAAATGTCATTGTGCTTGCATAATCTTGTAATCTTCCTCCTTTCAAATAATAAAATAAATTAAACTTGGAAGGCTCATCACCCTCCTTGCCTGATTGAATTCTACATTTCACACTCATGCACTCTTATCCTTAGTCTCCATGCATCCAATGCAATTATTCATTTAAGGGTTTTCAAATAGAAGTCTTCACAACTATCTACACTTCTCTTCAATAGGGGCGCAACATTACCTCCATATGACCTATTTTGGATATGGATAATTTCCACTTGTTAAGAACCAAATATCAATATAGCATAGAAAAACCTCAGAAAAAGTACTCAACGCCTTGAAAAAGAGATAATTTCAGATAATAAGCCTCTTCGAGGGGGAAACCTCCTTTTACCCCACTTAAATGTTCAAGTACAAGA
>ML788317.1:105034-147762 GCA_009831015.1 Picea engelmannii
ACGCCACATGGCCTGCAATGCCAACCAAACTTCCTTCAGACATACCAAAGTTTGAAGGAAAGGCAGGGGATGACCCTGCCAACCATGTCATGACCTTTCATCTATGGTGCTCTTCCAATAGCATTATGGATGATTCCATCAGAATGCGATTATTTCAACGCACACTTACTGGCCCATCAGCCAAATGGTATGTTGAAGAAAAATCAGGGTCACATACGACCTTTGAGTCATTGGCCAAAGCATTTTTGACTTTCTTCCAACTACCCATCCGCCATGACAATGGTCTAGAACTACTGTCTAACTTCAAACAAACCTCAGCCACCCACATCGCTGACCACATTCATGAGTGGCGTAGGTGACGTAGTTTGTGTAAAGCAGAAACCACCAAGCAACAATGTCTCGATTGGTTTCTTAGATCACTTGTCGTTCTCCTTGGAAAGGATGTCGCTTCCAACTTCCCTCAGTCCGAAGAAGAAGCCATCAGTAAGGCCCAACAGTATGACCTCATCTATGCACAGTCGGGGTACTTATACACGGTACTTCCTGATCTTCTGAAACCTGTGCCATTTGGCCAAGACAAACCTGGGATGTCTCACTCAGCAGACGGACTAATAGGTGACACCACACACCATGGTCCACAACCCCAACCACCACCGATGTATGGAACACCTCAATACCCCCCCGGCATATGGGGGCACCTCTTATTACCCCCCACCCCCCTATCAATAGCCATATCCTGTTGCTATACCTCCACCCATCAGTGGACCGCCACCGGCACCTCCCATACATCCACCTATTCCCACAAACTGTGGTACCCCCTCAACATCAACTTATAGTACTAGTGAAAGCACTACGCCTTCCTATGTACCTTATGGATCGGTACCACCACAAAACCCATACTTCCCCTTTCCTGATCCTCCACAACCCATGGCTCCTCCACACCCACATGCGGGGGTAAATTTTGTTCAACCTTCCGCTGCTCAACAATACCAGAATTTTGAACAATTGAATACAGCCAACCCAACCCACCCATCGAACAATACCAAGAAGAAAGGACGGAACAGGAATAACAACAACCCTGGTCAAGGTGGGAATCAACCCCCACATCACCAACCCACTGGGGGCAACCAGAACCAAGGGAACCAAAACCCCCAAGGGGGCAATAATAACAAACGCCAAGGGCGAAATAATGTTAAAACTATCTTCCCTTGTGCTCTTTGTGGAGAGTTCGGTCATTACACTCACCATTGCCCCCAGATCGTTGATTTCAAAAGGTTGAAAGACTCTAGGATCCTTCCCCCTTCTCCTGCACAAACTTCCCCTCAGCAGGCACCACAACAGTATGTGTAGCAACCCCCTCCCGCCGTGCTGCAAAATCCTATCCCACATCAAGGGGTGATAAATATCCAACAGGATGCACACCATCCCCCACCTCAGGTGGGACAATACCACAACCCCAACAATCCAGCAGAGCGTACAATTCTCCTCACCAGTGAGGAAGAGATCCTTCTGCAAACATGAAATCATTAGTATCAGACACCAGCTGAGTCTACTCCTATCTCTCCAGAATCAAACCCTACACCAACGGGACCCCCGTTGGTGATCCCTCGCCCCTCAGCCGAACCACCACTACGCATCCCTCGCATCCCCTTGCGCAGAAATTTCCACAACCCACAGGCTAGGGCCGCTCATAACTATAGCTTGGTGGACGACTTAGCACAATCCCCGGCTGCCATGTCAGTCCTGGAAGTCCTCCAGACTTGTCCTACGCAACGAAAATCTTTACTTTCCACCTTGGGGGCAGTCGACCCCATAGATACTCGACTCATCACCTTTGATCTTGATAGCGGAGAACCTCGTCTTCCCGCCTTGATCGCTTTTCAAATACCAGTAAAAATACGGAACATCACAGTTCATCGGTGTATCATCGATGAAGGTGCCTCTACGTGCATCATGTCCAAAACAGTCTGGCAGAAACTCGGTTCCCCGGAACTCATTCCCTCTGCCATCACATTACGAGCTTATGATGGACGACCATCCTCTCCTGAAGGGCTCTTCCAAAATGTCCCCGTTGAACTTGGGGGCAAGACTATTCTCATAGATATCGAAGTTATCAACACCCTGCTCGATTATAATATCTTGTTCGGGCATAGCTACATGTACGCTATGAAGGTAGTGGCCTCTTCCGTCTTTCGGACCATGATGTTCCCCCACAATGGGAAGATCGTGACCATCGACCAAGTCTCACACTATGAGCCTAACCCCTCTGCCAACCTCGATAACATTCTTCCTCTCATCCACACTAATCCAGACACATATCCACTCATCGAGATGGGTCCTGGGATTTTTAAAGATCCATCCTTGTTAGGGACATACCATGGAGCACCACCACTCCTTCCCCGTAATCAAGTATGTGTCATCTCATCTAACGAAACTCACACGGAGGATGCTCTTCGTCCTCAGGAGGCTTCAATCATTCCTGACGTCTCAATAGTCACAGAACCACTCCAGCCGGAGCCTCCTGCGCACCCGTCGACCTCAATAGTCCACGAGACCACATCCCCTCAGGAGAATAATCCCACCTGGGAAAGATTCCCCCAACCCCTCACCCAGATTCCCTTCTTTTACCCTCCACCAGGTATTGAAGCCTTATAGGTAGCCGCAACACTCACACTTCCTAATATGGTGTTAGCGATCCCAGTTTGGTATTTACACCCACCAGAGATGGTCCCTCGACCACAGGAAGGACTTCCCANNNNCCCCACTCACTACCACCCCACTCACTAACCCCCCTACTACAGCTGGGGGCAGGAGAAAGAAGAAATATCCCACCGCTCCACTTCCTCCACGCATCCCACCACCTTGCGCACTATGTGAGAAAGAGGGCCACCAAACCAACAATTGCCCATCACTACCTGAATTGAGGAATTTGATCCCCCCCAATCTAACTCCCACAACACCCATCGCTACTGCAAGTACCCCTACCACCAACCCTTCCAGTAGTAAAGGGTTGAGGACCAAGTATGCTTGTGCTATATGTTCAGAGTATGGCCATTACACTCATCATTGCCCAGCACTGCCATGCTTTCGGCAGACATTAGCGGTCGTACGCCAGAACTTCCAGAACAACCCCCACCCTGCTACGCCCTCTTCAACAAAAATCACTGACATTCGCTATGTCACTACTTCAGTTAATGAACGTATGAGATGACCTTGCTCTCTCTGCAATTCACTAGCTCATTTTATGTACCAGTGTCCTATGATCCTTGCATACAGGCGACGTCAATTGGCCTTGCTTCACCAACCTACAGAGACGATAATTGACATGACAACGTCACTTGAGGATCTTCATATCAATTCTCCTGAACCTGAGGCACTCCCAACGCCTCCATGGTTCTTAAACAACATCTCTGAGGATTTACCCCGCAATCCCCACAACTCTCCTACTCATTCCCCTACGGAGAATTTCCACCCAACCACCATGGGTACTCCTCAGTACTTCAATATATGGTTCATGTCGAGTGAACCCTCACCATCTATTCGCACCACTCCCCTTGCTTCCCCAACAGGGGGCAATCACATTACCACTGAGATCACTCCTCACGACCCCTTGTATTCCCAGCGTTTTCACAGCGACGAGGAAATACTAGAAGAGCTACTTCGCCCAGACTCTCCCTAGGACGCACTACATCATCGTGCACTCTTCCTTCCACAGGAAGCCCTCATGCCTCCTAATCAAAACCCCATTTACGCGGTCGAAACCAAAGATTTTATCCCATCCGGGCCTATCGATTGGCTCAACAATCCCATTCCTGTCCCTTATGCTTTTGAAGAAGGTAATATGGCCAACATTTCCCCCACCATCAAAATCGACATTTCCATTAAAAATGGCGTCGTCGAAGAAATCATCATTGGAGTTGCTTGCACTCCTCAGGAAATCGCCGCATATAAAGCCCTCTTCCAGGAATACCGGTATATTTTCACCTGGTCATACACGGAGATGCCTGGCCTCGACCCATCCATTGTCGAACATCACATCGACACCTGGCCCGACATCACACCAGTTGATCAGAAACAACGACCGCTACACCCATCCAAGGCCGCGGCTATCAAAGCCGAAATTGACAAATTACATACAACCGGGTTTATTTACCCCATCGCTTACACTTCATGGGTTTCCAACCCTGTACCCGTCGACAAAAAATAGGGCACTATCCGCGTTTGCACAAACTTTCACGATATCAATAACGCATGTCCAAAAGACAACTTTCCAACGCCATTCATCGACCAAATTATCGACGACTTCGCGGGCCACGAGGCTCTCTCCTTTATGGATGGATTCTCGGGCTATAACCAAATCCAAATCCACCCAGTCGATCATTATAAAACCGCCTTCATTACCCCATGGGGTACCTTTGCATATCGTGTCATGCCCTTCGGCTTAAAAAACACTAGCGCAACCTTCCAGCGGGCCATGACATACATCTTCCACGATCTGGCTAAAATCATCATTGCCTACTTGGACGACCTCACAGCACGCTCCAAGAAACACACCCAGCATCTCGATGATTTACGAATCATCTTTCAACGGTGTCGCCAGTACAATATCCGTTTGAACCCTCTCAAATGTGTGTTTTGCGTCACCGCCGAGCGACTCCTCGATTTTATCGTTTCCCAAAGCGGTATTACCGTGGACCCCCTCAAAGTCAAAGCTATCACCGAAATTCCACCTCCCCGGAATTTACGGCAACTTCAGAGTCTTCAGGGCAAAGCTAACTTCCTTCGATGCTTTGTCCCAGATTACGCCATACGCGCGCATGGTTTCCTTCGCTTACTACGTCATGACATCCCTTTTCACTGGGACGACTATGCCCAACAGTCATTTGACGATCTGAAAGCAGCGCTTTCAAATGCACCTTTGATTAGTGCACCTGACTATAACCGTGACTACATCCTCTACGTATCAGCATCAGCTGTATCAGTAGTCAACGTCCTCGTCCAGCTCGGAGATGACAATCGTGAACATGTCATTTAATACGTTAGTAAGAACCTCTCGGGACCACCCTTGAAGTACAAACACGAAGAGAAACTCTTACAGTTGTCCTCGCAGTCCAGAAACTGCGCCATTACATTCTGCTTCGCACCACGAAGGTCGTCGCAGATTCCAACCCTATGAAATATTTGCTCAGCTGTCGACAAGTTAACGTAAAATTCGCTCGATGGATCGTTATCCTCCAGGAATACGACCTCGAGTTCTCAACACCTAAGAGTAAGAAGGCCCTCGTTCTCGCCGAACTTGTCACGGCCCTTCCCTCTGACATCACCAGTGCCCCCGTCAACACCGACTTTCCTGACGAACATCTCTTTTACATCGCTTCCGATGATCCTTGGTATGGCGACCTTCTCATCTACCTACGAACTCAAAAGTTCGGTAACCACCTTTCATGAGATGATCGACGACGTATTCGCCACCAGGCCCCCCACTATCTCCTCATTGGAGACATCCTATACCGGCGAGGCGTGGACACCATTCTTCGTCGGTGCCTGACTATTGACGAGGCCGACAGAGTCTTAAATGACTGTCACATCGGCGCATGTGGGGGCCATCTTTTGGGTATCTCCACGGCTCAGAAGATTATCAGAGCCAGTTACTTTTGGCCTACCTTGTTTCATGATTGCATTCACGCCGTGAAACGTTGTGAGCAATGTCAACTCTATGCCAACAAAGCCTGAGCTCCCCCCGCTCTTCTTCACCATGTCATTACGGCCGGTCCCTTTTGTAAATGGGGCATCGAATTTATGACTTGTAATCCCCCCTCCAGCAATGGTCACAAATACATTGTTGTCGCCGTTGATTACTTCAGCAAATGGGCCGAAGCTATGCCCACTTTCAACAACACCATTGACACTGCAGCGCGTTTTTTCTTTAATCACGTCATATCCCGTTTTGGCGTACCACTCCAACTTGTTTCCGATCATGGGAAACACTTCGAGAATGAGATCTTTTTCGAACTCTCATCTCGGTTAGGCTTCTCTCATGAGTTTGCCTCACCATATTACCCTCAGTCAAACGGACAGGTTGAGGCAGTGAACAAAGTCCTCAAGACCATGTTACAGCACACGGTTAATAAACATAAAACCAATTGGCATCATATGTTATTTTCCGCGCTATGGGATTATCGAACGGCAGTAAAGACCACTACAGGTTTCACGCCATTTCATTTAGTCCATGGGGTCGAGACAACTCTTCCCATCGAGTGCGAAATTCCCACCCTCCGCACCGCAATTGAGCTATTACCTGACACTGCTCCAATAGAGCAGCGCTTACTGAATTTGGAGTCTCTGGATGAAGATCGTCGATCTTCCTTACAGAACAACGAGGCAGCTAAAAAATGATCCAAAGCTACCTTTGATCGCCATGTCAACCTTCGTTCATTTCGTGAAGGCGACCTCGTCCTGGCCTATGATATCTCTCATGATACCTTTGGCCATGGCAAATTCGAATCACTTTGGCATGGCCCTTACATCATCCAACATTGCCTCACCAAAGGCGCATACATCCTGGCCTCCCTCGAAGGCCTCTCGCTCAAGGAACCCGTCAATGGGTTATACCTCAAGAAATTTTATGCTTAAACATAGTCAAACTACTTTAGGTTATTTCTTTTTCTAGTGTTTTTAATCTTTTTTCTCACCCCTCTCGTCTAAACTATCCTTTGTGCTATTGACAGATGCTTCCTCCACCAGCCTACCACATCGGTTATGCCGACGGTGCCAGCCGTTGGACGCAAAATCTCACTTCGACGACTTGGGATTTATATACCCCCTCACATGAAATACTACATTCAAGCGGCATCTGTTTGGGACCAACAACCAACAACCAAGCCGAATACACTGCAGTCGTTGGCCTCTTGGCCGATACCCAGCGTCATCATATTCGTCACCTTAGTGTCTTCCTCGACTCTCAACTAGTCGTTCTCCAGCTCAACAATGTATACCGTGTACGCGATCCGTGCCTCTTTCGCAAATACCTGCAGGTTAGATTATTATCTCGACATTTTGATTCCATTTCATTTACACATATTCCAAGACAATTGAATCAAACAACAAATGAAATAGAAAACATGGTGTTAGATTGGCATATATCACATCAATCTACACATACATAAAACATCTCACAAATCCTGTCACAGCATATAGATAGAATAGACATCATCATCCACAAAAAACATATGTAAACGACATCAGGATCTCAAAAATATGTATAATCATATATATATATCAAGGCCTATCAGGCCATCCAAATGGTTACATACAAAAAAATACATGTGCCCGCAGGCTATCACAGTCCCTCGGTACAAAAATTGGCTCATTGGCCTAAAATACAGTAAAAACCAGTATACATCATACATAAAATCAGGGTGCCTCTATCGCACCCCCGCCTGCTCCTCCCTCAGGAGGAGGTGGTGGCCCACCCCCACCTGCCCCAGGTGATGGTGGAGGACCACCCATAGGACCCTCCTGCCCCGGTGGCAGGTGTCCACTAGTCATGGCAGCAAGCACAGCTGCTCGTCGCACTATAGACAGCCATGGCGGCGGTACTCCTATACACTGCTCCAGGAAACCCTCATCCTGGATACGTATCCACATGCCCTCAGGCACGTCCTGTAACACCGTCTCCAGACGACGGCGTATATCATCAAAATCAACTCCGACCGTCGCCGAAGGAGCGTGTGATGGCCCCGCACCAGGGTCATCGAACCGACGCCTCCTCGCTGCCCTCTCGGGCTCAGCTGGTCGCCCCGCGCCCTCATCCCGCCGACGTCTCTCTCCACGCGGTAGTCTCTCCGGCTCTCGCTGAACCGACGCTCTCTGCATCTCCACCTCGCGCCCGCGAGGTGCCACATCTGCACATGTACAAAACAAAAAACAAACAATCGTATCAGCATCTATATCACATATGAACTGATATCTCAAAAGATAACATAAAATCAAAAACATACACACTACTCAACATACCTCAATGGTCAAAAACCTCCCCCGGAGGCAGTACCATGTCCGGGTCCCCCCGGAAGTCCACCCGAGCATAGGGGTACTGAAGTACCACCTGCGGCATCTGCCGCCATATCTGCGCCACCTGCGCCGAAAAATAATGACCACCTTCGCCACCACCGTGGTGAACCAAAACTGCAGACCACCGCCTCAATCGCGGCTCTCGTGCCCCCGACATCTCTAACAAAACCCTCGGGCGCAGCATCGGCACCCTCTCCAAAAACCAGGCTACCAGGATAGAGCCAAACACGAACTCTCCTGTACCTGTGGACCGACAACGGTCCAACTGCGCGATCATCCGCGCATGCAGCGTCAACCCCCACGCAAACTGCTCGCTGCCCAAAACTCTCTCCAGCACCAGCAGCTGGCCACCACTAATCCGTTGGGTCACCAGTGACCCATACACACGAACAATCATCACCGCTATACAGCGATGAGATAGGGCATCAATAGAACTAACGCTCACTATAGTCCCAGACATGAAGTTCTCGCCAGAGCAATATCGCTCGGCGATCGTCACCAGGGATGTATCCCTCGGCAGCATAGGCTCTGCCGAAAGGGGCGTGCCCCGAAAGGGGAGCCCAGTCAAAAAATACACATCCTCCACCGCAGTGAAGGGGATCTTCTCTCCTCGCACAAGGAAGAAGTGCAGCTCCGGACTCCACATCTGGAGCAGCAACTGCAGTAAGTACTCCTGTGCCCGTATCAACGGGCACTCAAAAAACTTTAGCAACCCACAGGTTGCTAAAGTCGCTCGCACCGCAGGCCTCGCATTGGCCACGGCATCTCGCAACTGGGCCCAGTCTCGCTCTTGCCACCGCACAGCCATCACCCCTGCTGGCAACCTGCAATCAACATAGAGTCCTATATCATCTCAGATACCCATCAACAACATTAAACAGACTCATTTTCTACCCTTAAAAACTTGCCTCAAAGGTGCGGTTTTTTCACCCGCAGGCGCGCATACATGCGCGTCTGTTCACTATACAGACGCGCATATATGCGCGCCTTTTCACTACACAGGCGCGCTTCTGAGCGCGCCTGTTCATCATACAGGCGCGCACAAGTGCGTGCCTATCCAACCCACAGGCGCGCACTTATGCGCGCCTGTTCAACTCACAGGCATGCCCCTAGGGCGCGCCTTAAATTCTCTCTCTCGCGCACCCATGCGCGTGTAATCAGTGGACAGGCACGCATGTATGCGCGCCTTCCACTGAATCCCTCGCGCATGTGGGCCCACACCCCAGACAAATTCCCCTAATTACCCCGGTACGGCCCCCCGTACCAGCCCTGCCCAAAAATTGAAAGCCTATTTCTATGCAGGATGATCGGAGCACTAACCTGATACTCGCACAACGTCGATTGGATGCCTCGTCGTCCCTGAAACTCCAAATCTCCTCTGCAATCTGCTCGTCCAATCATTGTAGCAGCAGGTACAAATGAGGTGGCAATGTGGGCCCTACAACTATATATAGGCCTTTTTCCAAACTTCCACTCACCATTTCGGAAGCCCAAGGTGTCCATTTTTCAAACCGTCTTCAGCCATGGGATCAGCGTCCCGCCACCTACATCATAGCTATTCCTGGGTCACTTTTCATCCTGAGCCCCCGGGGCGCCTTTTTTCATATCATGGTTAGGTACACACGCGCATTGTCACATTTGTCAAATACATGCTAATATCTTTGATTCTCTTCAGATATGGTTCACTTTGGGTATTTTGGTTGTTATGTGCGCAGGTACTTGCTCATCGGTCATCGACATCATCCCTTCAGGTATATATATTCAGCACTGGCATGTAGTCTCTCCCGTTGATTTTCATTTACATTTCCAGTCACACCCGTTGATATCGGCCTTTAGGATCCTCCTTCCCGGCTCTGCAGTACCCACACCTCCATTTTGCATCTTTGGTACTGTAACCCAGTAGCATTCTCACCCACATGAGTTGTCCCATTCATAGCACCTTTTGGCACTTTTGACACTCATGTTGTTCTTCATTACCCTTTAGGGATGGGATTCCCTATAGTCTTTCATCATGTCGTGAATCAACCACATACTCCTTCTCTTCATTTTGCTAGCTTTCCCATACCTCCCAGATTATCTCTTTATGGTTCTATTTTTTACCTGCACCTCCGCAGGATCATGAACCCTCCATTTCATCCACAATCAGTTTGCCCCTCTGCGAACCTACCTTCATTTCACCCACCTCATACAGAAACTCACCAATGGCGCCCCCACCCTTCATCAGTTTTCCAAGAAAATTCTTCCCTTCCTAGGGCACGCATTTTACACTGGGGCACCCGTTTTTGTATTTGTACATTTTTCCCCAAAAATATATTCATTATTTATTGTACAAATGTCTTTATTCCCAGTCCTTACATTTTCTTTTGTCGTCACCATTGGCGACTTGCTTCCTTTTTGGCCACCCGCAACCCATGTCACCCTTGGTTGGAGCATTACTTATCATCTCCCCTGCCGACATCATCCATATCTTCAGAGTACTCCACAGGTCACTTACCTCTACCCTCTGAATTTATCCACCTTGTCCCGCCTCTGGCACAACTTATCGTCGGTCTTGTCGTCCCCCTGACACTCGACCTTGTTACACGGTTGTGACCACTTTTTATCTCATACATCCTCCAACCAAGGGCAGTCTTGAGTCTTCCCACTTCTTGACTCCGTCCATGTACCTCTGCCACTTCCTCACCTCGGTAGATTCTATGAAGCCCTTTTCTTCTGGGCATCGCGTTCCCCTTTTGTCGACAGCAACACACTTTTTCCAGAAGGGCGACAGTATCTTGATTCTCATTCTCCATTTAATGAGATATCTCAGACGACACAGGGTGAAACACCATTGCTCCCTGTTGTCATTGGCCCCCATAGCATTCGACGCCAACTCTTTCTCATGCTATGGTGGGTCTTACTTTGCGACTATTGCAGTTATTTTTGTCATTTGCCGAAGACCTCTGAACTTGGTCTGGCCATCAATGCCCGCATCATCGTCGTTGCTTATTACCGCGATCATTGCCTTGTTGTTCAGAGTATGTTCCTTTGCAGAATTGTCTTCTGCCTTTATCATTACCGCCCCCGAGGGAGCTGAGTTGTCTACACCAACACTTCACTCATCTTTTGTTTCAGAGTTACATCACACGAGCATGGGGCATGCCCGCCACGTTTGTCCACAGTTGTATATTTTACGCACCTTCTGGAAAGTCGGGTTCTACTCGTCCCTTTCTCTTCGAAAGGATTGCTCTCACCGATCCCACTATTTCTCTCTCTTACAACAACATTCTCAGTAGAAGAAACATTGATGGATTTCGGCTATACGTATGCTCCTAACCTCACCCATCAGGGGGCATTTGTTATCACTGAAATTTCATCCGCACATGGCGACAAGAACTCAGCATCGTCAAACAGGAATGAAGTCATTCATGGCATTGAATTAATTTCACAGCATTACAAAAGGGCCAAAAACTATACAAAGTAACCAAAAATTAAAGGGCGCTTTACAGAAGTTGGGTGCGCGCGCATATGCGCGGAACAGGAACGTACAATGCGCGCACGCACGCATGATGCGCGGTTGTTAGCGCAAAAACCCGCGCACCTGCTAAACGACGCATTTATGGAATTGGTCGGCCTCCCAACCACTTATGGATCAGCTCCCAAGCCGATTTGACTCCCAAATCTGAGCCGAATCCGCATGGTAGGCTGGTCAAAGACCTAATTAAGCCCTAAAGAGCCCCTTTTCACACCTCAAAGGAGTTACATAATCACCCAATGCTATTCTATAAAAAGCCATGAGGAAACATCATTTTCTCAAGGAATTTCATGTAATGTTATGCTGCTTAGATTGTTTTAAGGACTCACTCCTTGACAATAACACATTAGCACCATTTCATTGAGCCATCCACCTCTCCATTGAGTGGATGTGTTTGGAGTTCTTTTACCATCATTCTCATTTTCTTATTGTAAGGAGAGCAAGTTTGTGAGGACACAAGAGCCTTCCTTTGGAGGAAGAAGGGACTCATAGTCCCCTTTCTTCATTGTGCTTTGATTTCATCAATAGATCAACCTAAAAACATTGGTGATATTGGTCTTTTTGTGTTTGTTATTTCTTTATCCATATGCTCATAGTTTTAGTTTGTTTTAATTTAATTCTTGTTTATAGTTTTGTTTTGTTTTCTCTAACCCTTTCCTCTACAGCTGTCATGCTCAGCAAGACCCAACTGGCCATGTAAGCACCTCTTATTTTCTCACAACGTGACGCAAAGGGTGAAAACATAAACCAAATGTATAACTATCTCTATAACTCTCTCCACAATATCTCCATGAATCTCTCAACAAATCTTCATCCCTAACTTTTCTCATTTCTCCCCATCCCTTATTTTCACATAGACTTCTAAAATTAGTCTACATCATTACAAATTATCATATAATTTTTTCTTTATTCATGATCACAAGAAGGATTTATTCTTTCATACTCCCCTTTTAATGAATACTTGTGATCCATTTATTTCTCTATTTCACTTGGTCCTTTGAACTTGTCTCATCTTCATCTTCTATGCTCTTTTCCTTTGCTACTCTTAGTCTTTTAGTCTTTTGGTCTTCTGTCTTTATCCCCATTCATATTATTGTACCTACAAACATAAACATTGTTGAATTCCATATAAAAATATTACCATCCATCGAAGTACATGGGTCGCTAACTGTTGTATCTGTTGGTTCTCTAGGAAACATTTTCTCGTATGTGGTTCATCAACCATTATTCAACATTTTCAGTCCCCCCACATGCATATGAACCTTTAAAAATCAACGCACCTGCATTAGTTGTCATTACTTGGATATTGATAAAATCATATGATCTTATTTATCTATCCATCTATCTAAGTCTGCTAGACACTTTAGAGTAACACAGACAATAGCTAGCTTAATGGTAGTTCTATGGGCCTTGCATTAGAAAAGATGTTGAACGCCACCTCAAATATTGTGTGTTAGGTTCCATTGCTAAACCAACCAACTACCACTTGGGTATGTATACAAAATTGCATGTTCCTTCTTGTTACACATCAAAATTACTCATTTCAATGATGACCTATTGTCGTCATTACAAGTGTCGCAGACATCATATAGTCATCTTGCCTATGTCGTGTCTCGAACGACATCACAAGGAACACTTGAATACACCCTCAAAGACTGGTTAAAGAAGGAGAAAACATTTGACAAAGAGTACAAATCCTTTGCCTTGAGGAAGACCACTTAAAAATGAATTTTGAAGGGAAACACTCCCCTACCCACTAGCAGGGAGTGCTAGCGCTCCTTGACCTCCTTTGGGGGAGCATTATAACACTCTTTGCACCATTCAGAGGGAGCGGTGGGATTTTTTGAAGAAATCTTGGGCAGCGCTCCCCTACCCACTAGAAAGGAGCGCTAACGCTCCTTGACCTCCTTTGGGGGAGAATTGTAGCACTCTATGCACCATTCTGGGGGAGTGTTATGTTGTTGAGGAAATCAGGGGAAGATCCCCCTTATCTATGAAATCAGTTGGATTTGAATATGAGGTCAAGGTTGGATATTAGGGAGGATCTATAGATGATGGAGAAATATCCTCAACCTATCCCAAGAATCTCTAAGGTGTTTATGCCTCTCCAAGATTATATAAGGAGGACTTATCATGGTGAAGGGGAGGGAGAAATTGAGAAATACCTAACTTATGACCTCATAAGGAAGGGGGACATTGCAGGCATCAAACTTATGATCTCATAAGGGAGAATTATCAGTGAAAGCATAGTAATTTTGATCATGGATCATTTGATCAAGGGGTTGGACAAGGAGATATGGAAGAGGTTGTTGTTGCTTCATCAATGGTCTGTAAGTATCTCTTTTGAGTTCTCATTAATACATGTACTTGGCTTGTTTCCCTAAGGATTGCTTATACCTACATGAACTTGTCTTTAATGGATAAATTTAGTTTCAAACTAATCATGGTAGAATAGGAAGCATGTTTTTTCATTGATTGGATTGCAGGACTTATTGAAGAGATTTGGGATCAAAGCTCAACTTGGACTAGGCGAGGACAAACATCGTAAAAAAGGTACATCTTCTTCCTATTCTCTATAGATTAGCTTAGCTAGTTTTAAAGGGATGTCAATGATCAAAGTTAGCACCTTTCTGTCTTGGTCTTAGAGGTCTAGGATCCAAGAGGGAATTCACCTATCCACAGGAGGATTTTCCAGTAACAGAAATTGGTGACTTCAAACAAAGAATGCAAAGAATTTTTTGACCTTTTTTTGGCATTCTTTGTTTGAAGCTCTTTTTGCTTCGTCTCTTTTGCATCTGCATATGAATCTCTCTTTTAATTGAAATTAGTGGAGCATCAAAGTATTTTCATTTACTTTCTTTATACATTAGAATCAAACAAAGAAGATAGTTTCATTCTTGCTTTTGGGTAGTGAAACTAGCTTGCATTTGAAGTAGCAAATTTGCATGGTTTTTGGCATTTTTGGTCTTGAATTTTTTTGGGGGGCCAAGAATCGTGTATTGGTGTACAGTCTCTTTGACTCATTTCTTGAAGATATTGATATTGATGAGTTTAATAAAATTTTGGGGCATTGTGCATTTGGGAATGATAAACCTTTTCTCCTTCTCATAATATAGCTTTCATCGAAGTGAAATATTTGCATTCTCAGTTCTTTGCATTGTTTAGAGTCGGTCAAAACATCATTTAGTCCATGCCATTTTCCTCTTGAGTAAACAACATCCTTAAAAATCAAGCTCTAAACTAAAATTTATTAGACATTTTTATATTTTCTGGTAGCAAACCTACTTTAGCTTAGGGTGTATGGCTTTGGGATAGGTGTGAAAGATAACTTTCCAAAGCTGTAAGAAAACATAGAATCTTGAGTTAGGGAGCGGTGAAATCCATTTACTACATTTTGTCCTGGGAAGCCCTTCTAACACAAGGGTCAATCACGAGGTCACATTAGGGCCGACAGAGTTACTCACCCTACTTTGCTTTTTTTGGTGTAGATATTGCGTGTATTATTGGGGGTCACTTGAGGGTATACCCACGATTATGTGTGGGAGCCTCTTGAGTTGATTTTGGGATAGATACCCTTCCTTTGTGCATAGATGGGATTGTCGACTGTTTCCCCAGGTATCATTGTTGTAGTTGGTAGCCTTAGTATCCTATATTTTTAGGGTCTTTACATGAAGTGACTGTGGAGGGGGAAATCTTCACGGTACCTGGAATCGACGTTGGTCAAACTCACTCGGGCTCCTTGGAGGGTATACCCACAATTATGTGTGGGCTTGCACCAGGGTGTAATTTTGTTAAGCAGGTCGTCAACATAACTTTTCCACCTTCTCTATCTCATCCCCTTCTTACATTGTTCCCACGACATTGGATTTCATCACCAACTAGTGCGTTCATTGTGAGAAGGTTTTGTTTGTTTGCTTGCTTCCTACATTTTTAGTGTGTGTTGTTTATTTTCCCTAGAAAAATCTAGGTTGGATCTTTGTTTAATGGCATCAGTTCCCAGAACTACCAATGGAGAAACCCCTGCTCCAGGGGAACCTTTTGTTTTTCCTTCTGACGGAAACATTGGTCCTCCTTACATTGCTACTTGGAGCCTTCCATGTCTCACAATTGGGTTACCGGTATGGTTGTTTTCCACTTCGGTAATCTCGAATGCAACAAGTTCTTCAGATGTAAGCACACCACCCACACATCAAAATCAAGTCGACCTTACTCCTTCTTCATCTGTCAGGTCTCCTTCCCTTTCTCCTTCTTCGCCTAGTGAAAGCTCTAAAGCGAGTAGCCAAGTTGATAAGAAGAAGAAGAAATAGAAAGAGAAGAAGAAGAAGAACCAGAAAGGGACCAAGCCTCCAACTACATCAGATGTTGGATCCAAGTAACCAGCTACTGTTAATAGTACTGGGAGTGTTGATGAGGTCAACAAGATTAAAAGGAAGAATCTGAAACCCAAATTTCCTTGCAGTCTTTGTAAGGGTGACCACTTTCTGAGGGATTTCCCTAGTCTCCCCAAGGTCTTAGAAATGTGGTCTTCCACGTCATCAACCCCTGCTGGACATGCTGGTGACGCCCCATCAACTAGTGATGTTAAGGTTGGTAAGAAGAAGACAAATGTCAAATTTCCTTGCATGTTATGCGAAGGTGATAATTACTCTCACCTTTGTCCTCGTATGGACAAGGCTTCTTCTCTTTTGGAAAAGATTCAACTTCCAACTAGTTATCGTAATATTTCCCCCAACCCATCGTTATTTGATGGACTCGTCAATCCAGTTCCATCCCCGGTCAATCCGGTTGATCAGGTGGTCAATCTAGTTTCATCCTCGATTGAACCACAAACCCAAGTAACTGATGTAGTTCCGTCATTGATCAACCCCACTCTTCATCTAAAGAGTGAAACCCAAGTGGTCGATCCAGTTCCATCATCGATCAACCCCACTTTTCATATGAAAAGTGAAACCAAAGTGATTGATCCAGTCCCTTCATCAGTCATTCCCACCCTTCATCCGAAGAGTGCCAAAGTGGTCGATCTGGTTCCGCCATTGGTCGATCCCACTCATCCCTTGAGGAGTTCCAAAGTAATTTCTCCGGTTACATCATCGATTAATCCCACTCCTCCTCTAAAGTGGTCACCTTGGTTACATCATCGGTCGATCCCACTCTTCATCTAAAGAGTGAACCCAAAGTGGTCGCTCCGGTTACACCATCCGTCGACCCCATTCTCCCTTTGGAGAATAAAACCCAAGTGGTTGATCTGATCCCATCATCGGTCAATCCTACTCTCCCTCTAAAGAGTAAACTCGATATTTCCCATGTTTTTCTCATTGATACAGAATCTAGCATGCTGGGGGGCATTCCTCCTTCTCCCGTGAAACCCCCTCCAAGTAATGAGGCCATCCTTTTTTATTGGGGTGCACTAACTGGACCTCGTCTTCCCTCTCACATTCCTTTCAAGATTACAGTACATGTTTGTGGTTGGGACGTTCCTCAGAAGTTTATAGATGAAGGTGCGTTCGTTAGTATTTTATCCTCTATTTCTTGGCAAGCTTTCAGTTATCCTTAGCTTGTACCAGTTACGCTGAATTTGTTAGCTTTTAATAGAAGAACCAGTCACCCTTTAGGAGTCCTTCCTCAGTTTCCCATAACTTTGGGAGGGAAAACTGTCTTTATTGATGTTATGGTAGTCCAGGACCCCTTGGATTTCGATTTACTCCTTGGGCGAGATTATGTCTATGCCATGAAATCCACTCTTTTTCGTGTGATATCTTTCCCTCACGATGGAATAATTGTGTCTATTGATCAACTTTCATGCATTGGTCTTGAATTGATTACCAACCCAATGACCTCCCTAAATGACTCTTATATACATATGGTATCGCCCCCGCCACAGGTCAATTATGTGGCATTATCTCCCATGCCTTCAGCTACTGATGAAGATGAGCCTCTCGCTGTAAGCTCAACCTTTTGTGACTTAGATCCGGTAGTTGACATGGTGATATCTTCGATAGGGCTATTATAACTATATCTCCCTACCCTTATCGAGGTCGTCGACATGTATTCCTTCCAGAGTGCTTCTCTTCCATCTAGTGAATATCTCTTGGAAGCATGATTGACGTTTGTCCGTTGACACATATTCCTTCGAGAGCATTATCCTCTTGGAAGTTGTGATCAATAAGAGGTCACGAGCATAGTTTTCCTCTCTATAGCAAGCTCGTTAAAAAATGAAACAGAAACCACGAGCATATTTTTTCCTCTCTGTAGCAAACTCGTTAAAAAAATGAAACAATCACCTCTCCCGTTGAGTCGAGTTCTTTCGCTAGATATCATAGATATCGAGTCGAGTCTTTAACTAGATCTCGTAGATGTCGAGTCGACTCTTTCGTTAGGTCTCGTATTTGAACCTTCATTTCATCCACCCTTATCATTTTTCTCCATCTAGTACAAAAATTAGTGACAACCTCAAAGTTGGTGAATGAAATGAATCTTGGGGGGGCATGTCTCTAGCCTTTTATTATCATTCTGGAGTTAAGCCACTAGATTTTCAATCTAGGGGAAAAATACAAAACATCCATGGGTATCCCAACCTTTGGATATTACGTTGGGAATTTACAAGCATAGTTTAATTTTGTTCCAATCTTGTGTAAAAATGAAACCAATACCGATCTTAGTCTTTGTTCTTTCTCGTGCTCGTAAATACATGAGAATGTAACTGAGTATACTTTTATCACTATTTTGAACTCGTAAAGATTATACGAAAAAGGAACCCCCCGTAGTCTCCTTTAAGCTCTTTTCAGACTCTCTAAACATGAAAATATTGCCGAGCGATCTTGCTTCCTTTCCCACTCGTTAAAAGGTTTGAAAGGGCGTCTTTCGAGTGATAATTTATCTCTTTTTCGGCCTCGAGAGACTAACATTACAAAAAATTACAACACTGGATTCGTCTTTAAGTTCTTTTTTAACTCTCTAAACATGAAAAATCATCGATTTTACCTTCTTTGGACTCGTTAAAAAATCTTGCATTGAAGGGCCCATATGGGACCGAACCCTTACTTCTTCCAGTTCGTTAAACAAAGGAAGAGGGACTTACCGAAGGTGAATTATATCGATCATGTGTTATCCTCCTTGATCTCGTTAAATTAAAAAAGAGGTACTCGTCTATCTGGATTGGGGGGGAAATTTGAAGGAATCAAGCCAAGAAGTTTTTGAAAACATCACCAGTCACTCTTACGATCGCCCTTGAACACGACACTTTATATTTTCATACATTTTAGTCCATTGAACCTATGCATTGAACCAATCCTTTGAGTTTTTTACTCCTTTGGGTCACCCGATGAAAGTCATAGTATCGATTGCATTATCATGTTTTGGTCCATGTCGTGTTTCTGCTATTGTGCCTCAGTGTTCAAGGGAAGTATCTTCCTCGAGATTGAACCATTACAAATTTCCTGTTTCAATAACCATGTCATTCCATTTTCATTTGATCCACCAGTTTACATCTTTGTGTCAGTTTCGTGTCGTTGATGGGGGATACATCAAGGCCCTCCTTCGACGAGTCTGTTCTTGTCGATTTCAACACATTATTCGCGAATTAGACTTAGAAACCAGTTAGTACCTTGGGACCTACTTGCCTCAATGGCAGGCCTCCTCACTTTCGACAGTCGGTTTACATCATTAACCTCTGATCAGATGATTCCACGAATGTTAGACTTTAGCTCATCTATTCACATTCGCTAGAATGTACTAGGGTAGCTTGGGAATCATTGACATCAATGGTGATTTCCCTCTCACTTGTTAACAGTTTACCTCATTGACCAGTGATCAAGTGGTTTCTGCCATGTTCGACATCAGGACATCTATTCACATGGTTATATTTGTACTACATCAGCGGTAAGAATACCATGGGTTGAGTAATCAATTTGATATGTACTTTGCCCAGCTTGCGACAGAGTTTCTCTTGAATATTAACACATATACTCTCACATATATCCACTTTATATTGGTTCGTGGCTATGTCTTGTCATCTCGTAGATCCACTGTGTATTTTTTGTGGCTACGATCAATTCATGTCATGGAAGTATAGATCCACATTATATCTTTGGTGGCTATACTTTTTGTTAATATAATTATGGATCTGCAGTGTATCTTGTGTCAGCCATACCTTGAAATCCTTTATCACTTAAGCATAGGTATGCTTGCCTTGGTTTTGAAACATATCATAACATTTGCCTGATGGTTGTATGAAGCCTCTACCAGGTTCTCTAAGTCCATACCCTTTCTCGAAAAAGTCTACAAAGTACTTCAGTCATTAGTTTCTGTCTTCTAACTTCGCACTTTGGGGGGCAATATGTTACACATCAAAATTACTCATTTCAAAGATGACCTATTGTCGTCATTACAAGTGTTGCAAGTGTCACATACATCATTCAATCATCTTTCCTATGTCGTGTCTCAAACGACATCACAAGGAACACTTGAAGACACCCTCAGAGACTCGTTAAAGAAGAAGAAATCATTTGACAAAGAGTACAAAGCCTTTTCCTTGAGGAATACCACTTAAAAATGAATTTTGAAGGGAAACGCTCCCCTACCCACTAGCAGGGAGTGCTAGTGCTCCTTTCCCTACTTTGGGGGAGCGTTGTAGCACTCTATGCACCATTCTGGGGGAGCGCTGAGCTTTTTTGAGTAAATCTTGGGCAACACTCCCCTACCCACTAGCAGGGAGTGCTAGTGATCCTTACCCTCCTTTTGGGGGTAGCGCTCTGTGCACCATTCTGGGGGAGTGTTATGCTATTGAGGAAATCAGGGGAAGATCCCCCTTATCTCTGAAATCAATTGGATTTGAATTTGAGGTCAAGGTTGGATCTTAGGGAGGATCCAAAACTGATGGAGAAAGATCCTCAACCTATCTCAAGAATATCTAAGGTGGTTAGGCCTCTCCAAGATTGTATAAGGAGGCCTTCTCATGGTGAAGGGGAGGGATAAATTGAGAAATACCTAACTTATGACCTCATAAGGAAGGGGGACATTGAAGGCATCAAACTTATGATCTCATAAGGGAGAATTATCAGTGAAAGCATAGTCATTTTGATTGTGGATCATTTGAGCAAGGGCCTGGACAAGGAGAGCTAGAAGAAGTTGTTGCAGCTTCATCAATGGTATGTAAGTATCTCTTTTGAGTTCTCATTAATACATGTGCTTGGCCTGTTTCCTTCAAGATTGTGTATACCTACATGAAATTGTCTTTAATGGATAGATCTAGTTGCAAACTAATCATGGTAGAATATGAATCATGCTTTGTCTTTGATTGGATTGCAGGACTTGTTGAAGAGCTTGGGGATTAGAGCTCAACTTGGACTGGGCGAGGAAAAACATTGTAAAAAAGGTACATATTCTTAGCTAGGTTTAAAGGGATGTCAGTGATCAAAGTTAGCACTTTTCTGTCTTGGTCTTAGAGGTCTATGATCCAAGAGGGAATTCACCTGTCCGTAGCAGGATTTTCCTGTAACACTTTTAGTCCTTCAGAATCTATTAACTTAGATTTTTATTAGGGTTAACTCTGACCAAGTATGAAGTTGATTATGACATGTTAATTATTGTTGATTGTTTTTCCAAAATGGATGTCTTGATTTTATGGAAGAAGGCAACCATAACCCTTGACACAATGAAACTATACTTCTTCCATGTTTGGCCCCATTTTGGTTTCCCATGTTCCATAGTATTTGATCATGATTCTTTATTTATTAGCCATTTCTAGAATTTCCTATGGTCAATGCTTGACATAAAACTCATGTGCTCTACCACTTTCTACCCTCAAACCAATGACCAATTAGAAGTTGTCAAACACACATTAATTCATCTATTGCACATGTATAACCATGCACACCCCCATGCATGGGATTAAAATATACCTTTCATACAACATGCATATAACAAATCTTAACACAACTTTACTGAGCATATCCCTTTCCAAATTTGAGTTCAGTTTCCAACTATACCTCTTTGTAAATGTCTCATTTACACATCCTAAAACATCCTCAACAATGACAAGAACAAGATAGAGCCACAACCTTCATTAATAAAATTCAACAAATCCATTAACATGTCCATTGTATTATGCAGTGTCAACAACAAAAGTACAAGAAAAGACATAATTCACATTGAATACCTCATTCTTTTCAAATAAGTGACTAAGTTTAGCTACAATTTCAAAAAGAGATTTTTAAGGGTTCGCATCGGAAGATCAAGCCACTTCAATATGGTCCTTACTACCTTGTCAAAGAACTTTTTGATAATTCTTTTCAACTTGATCTACCACCTTACCTGGGTATGCATCCCATCTTCAACATTGATCTGTTGAAACCCTATTTCCTTTCATTGTTTGATAAGAGCCCAATGTTTCAGTGGCTACTAATTTACATCTAGAACATTTAACACTAGTTTAGGCTATTAATATCATCAATCAATCAAGTCTATTCACTAGAAAGACATTCCTTTGTTCTGAGTCTTTCAAGCCCAACAATATCCACATCAAATTAAAAGGAAACCCTAAAATAGTCGAGAGTTCAGTTTCCTTAATAGTGCCCCATTGATTTTCAAGGGAGAACATATGATTAGTATCACACCTCACATATGAGGAAGAAAAAGCTTTACACCTCTCACATAAAAGTGTGCAACTCATAAAGTATCTCTTCCTAGTTGCAATAATCCAATATCGAGTTGTGATATGTTCTATGTTCATGGATGTTGGAAATATTAATTACAAGTCGTGAGCTTCATGCTTATGCACACTCTATCTGTCACGGGATTACTGATTCATTTTACAGACTGACATGACAAGGAGGAGTGTTATAAGGAGCGTTATTAATTAGTCGATCTTTTAACTTCCTTGAGTTTTGTTATGTAGATAAGATTCAATCAAATTTATTGTTGTCTTAATTGTTTAAGTCGGTTAGCTTCTACAGGAAGTTTTTGTCTTCATCTTTATATGTCTGAGTCTGTAGCTAGTAGATAGAACGAAACATAGATAGAACAGAGAGAGACAAAGAGAGTGTTAGTTGATAGTTATAATCAACAACAGCTGTGAAGATAGTCGAGAAGTCTGAGAGCACAAGCTCTGTGTGTTTTGTAAATTTGCAGAAGTTGTCGGAGTCGAATCTCGACATTTTTTTGTATTCTGTAACCGTGTGTAGCGGTTAAGTTCATAATATATTAAGTATTTATGTGTTTATGCATTTCTGAGTTCTATTGTGTTCAAACACTTGAAAATATTTTCTCTGTGTTTCTGAGCAATTATTAAGTAAGATTACAAGTTCTTGAATCTATATGTGAGTTTATGTGCTAAGAGTGGCACATTGTTAAGAAATCAGTTTATTAAGTGTTATCACCAGAGCGCACAGTCTACTGTGTCGTCTAAGAACTGCACGGTAAGTCCTGAGAGCTCAACGATGAAGAATTGTATTGTGTGGTATTTTCTACTGCGTGGTGCATTGAGAAAAGTATGTGCGCTCTAGATCCAAGATCTGGTATTAGAGCAGGTTTTATCAGAGTAAGTTTCAAGAGAAACAACTCTGTTGTAAGGTGAAAATATGGCTTCTACTTCAAATCTGCAACCTCCCACTTTTACAAGTAAAAATTATGAGTTATGTTCCTTGACCATGAAGGCACTATTTTAGGGTCAAGATGTATGGGAGATAGTTGAAAATGGCTATGTGGAACCAACAAATCAGGCAACATACAACATGCTCACACAAGCTGAGAAGGATTCTTTGAAAGATCAAATGAATAAAAATGGAAAGGTGATGTTTTACATACATCAAGCCATGCATGAGAGCATGCTCCCAAGAGTTGCATCAACAAAGCAAGCAAAGGAATCATGGGACATATTACAAACTTCTTATCAATATATGGAAAAAGTCAATACTTCAAAACTACAAATTATTAGAAGAGATTTTAAACTATGTCAATGAAGGAATTAGATTCAGTAGATTCATTCTACACCCATGTTATTGGCCTGATAAATCAGATTAAGTCTCATGGAGAAAACATAGAGGATACAAAGGTTGTTGAGAAGGTACTTAGGAGTTTTCCTCCTAAATTTGATACTCTTGTTGTGACTTTAGAAGAGAACAAACATCTGAGTTAGTTTAGTCTAGATGAGCTGCAATCCTCTCTCATTAATCATGAACATAGATTAAATAGGTCAAATATGTCATTATAAAATGAATTTACCGCGCAGTAGCAGTCCTGCAAATACTGGTGGTAGAGGTCAAAATCAAAATATCAGTCAACTGAGTAGTTGTAAATTCGATAAATCAAAGATTTAGAGCCATTACTGTAAAACATATGGAGATTATGCATATGAATGCAGGAAGAGACAGTATAATCAGAACACGCAAGGTCAAGATCAGTCAATCAATGCAAATACTCCCTCCATTCCTATGTGTATGGAACATGATGAATAAATGCCTATAGTCTCACCAATTGAATGTAATGTTTCTCAAGAAATTCCATGTGACATATGGTATCTAGATTCAGGTTGTATTAATCACATGACAAGAAACTTAGAACTGTTTTCTAGTTTGGATAAGTCAGTCAAAACTAAAGTTACACTTGGAACAAATATCCAAGTCACTATCTTAGGTAAATGCAGTATTAACATTTTAACTAAACAAGGAGAGAGAAAGGTCATGCCTGATGTATATCATGTTGTTGGCCTAAAACATAATTTGATGAATACAAGACAATTGTTACAGAAAGGGTACATAATCTACATGGAAGATAATCACTGTGTGATTTTGGATAGATATCCAAGCAACCAACTTATTGCAAGAATTCAGATGACAAACAACATAAAGTTTCCACTGACATTAAAGCCAACCATGAAGATTAAAACAACACAAGTTTCCGGTGAAGCAAAATATGCGTAGTTTGACATTGCATTTAAAGTAGAAAGTGAAGAAGTAAGTGCACACAGTTCCAAAGAAGGAAAATATAGTGCGCATAGTGTTAAGGAAAAATGAGATAGTGGAGCAGAGATACAAGCAACATTCCAATCTGAATTGCAGGATGATTCTTGGATATGGAATTTTAGATTTGGACATTTAAATTTTGGAGGTCTGAAGATGCTACATACAAAGGATATGGTGAAAGGTTTTTCAATAATTGAAAAACCAAAAAGAATATGTGAAGGATTCATTTTTGGAAAGCAGCATAGAGAATCATTTCCAGTTGGCAACTCATATAGAGAAAAAGCTCCACTGGAAATAGTACATTCAGATATTTGTGGACTAATGCAAACACCATCTATAGGAGGTAGTACCTATTTTCTTACATTCATTGATGATTTCTCAATAAAAACATGGATTTACTTTCTAAAACATAAATATGATGCATTGGGTTGTTTTCAGCAGTTTAAATCACTTGTGGAGAAGAAAAGTGGTTATTTCATCAACGTTTTAAGGACTGAAATAGGTGGTGAATATGCTTCAAGAGATATTCATAACTTTTTAAAATTTCATGCCATTAACATGCAATTTACCGCACGGTATACACCGCAGCAGAATGATGGCGTAGAAAGAAAGAATCGAACCATCATGGAGATGGCGCACAGTATGTTGGCAGCCAAACATTTATCAAATGAGTATTGGGTTGAGGCAGTAGCAACTGCAATGTACATCATGAACAAATGTCCTATAAAGAGTGTGGAAAACAAAGTTCCTCAAGAAGCCTAGATAGGTATGAAGCATAATGTTGCGCACTTAAATTTTTTTGGTTGTGTCGCTTACGCACATGTTCCAGATGAACCAAGAAAGAAGTTAGACAACAAATAACATAAATGTATATTTGTTGGGTATTCTGAAGATAGAAAAGAATACAAGTTGTATGATCCTATTATAAGAAAATTCATAATCAGTTGTGATGTTCAATTTGTGGAGAATGAAGCATGGGATGGAAGCATAGAAAGGACAGTAAAATTTATTGATGCTATCATGCATGATGAAATGGAGGATGAAGTGCTTCAAACACCAAGTACAAGTTAGAGTGAAGTTCCTGGAACTACGACACAAATCACAACACAGACTACTCTAGTGCGATCTGCAGGTGCACAGTCCACCCTTAGAGCGCAACAAACTCCGACAAGCAGTCCAAGCAGTTCTACATCTCCAGATCCAACATCAGCAAGTCTATTACCAAGAAAGACAAGAAGTTTGCATGACATATATAATGTTTACACAATAAATTCATTTTCAATTTTTTCTCTGTTTTCACTAATAGATGATCCATTAACCTTTGAAGAAGATGTCAAATATGATGTATGGGCACAAGACATGGATGAAGAAATTAAATGCATAGAGAACAATCAGATATGGAAATTCGTAAATGTACCTAAAGACAAGGATGTGATAAGTGTCAAGTGGATTTATAAAACTAAGCAAGATGCAGATGGAAATGTGCAAACCCACAAAGAAAGGTTATTTGCAAGAGGTTTTACACAACAACCTGGAATTGATTTTAATGAAACATGTGTGCCAGTTGCGCGCATGGAAATAGTCAAAACTGTGTTATCCATTGTTTCGCATAATAAATGGTATTTTTATCAAATGGATGTAAAGTAACCATTTTGAATGGACACTTAGAAGAATAAGTATATGTGGAACAACCACAAGGCTATGATATTCTAGGACGAGAAAAAAAGTATACATATTGAAGAAGTAACTGTATAGATTAAAGCAAGGTCTAAGAGCTTGGTACAGTTGCATAGATTCCTATCTCACTCAAAATGGATTTCAAGGAAGTGACTATGAGACAACAGTGTACATCAAAGAAAATCAATAAGGTAATATGTTAATTGTTTGCTTATATGTGGATGATTTGATTTTTATAGGTGACTTTGGCATAGAAGAATTTAAGTCAGTCATGAAGGATGAATTTGAAATAATTGATTTGGGGCTTATGAGATATTTTTGGGTATTGAAGTTCACAAGTCCAAATTTGGTATATTTATTTCACAATCTAAATATGTGCTTCAAATTTTGAAAAGATTCAACATGATAAATCCCAAAGCAGCCCCAACACTTGTCATAACAAGATTAAAGTTAAGTAAGGAAGATGAAGGATCTAAAGTGGATCCAACACTGTTTAAAAAGTTAGTAGGAAACCTTATGTATCTAATAGCAACAAGGCCCGATATCATGTATGGAGTGAGCCTGATTTCAAGGTTCACGGAAAACCCAAAAGAATCCCATTGGAAAGTAGGAAAGAGAATTTTCAGATATGTTAATGGAACAAAAGACTTTGGCATTATGTATTCTACTTTAGAAAATTTCAAACTTATTGGATACACTAATAGTAATTGTGGAGGTAGCATAGAGGAAAGGAAAAGTACCTCTAGGTACACATTTCATTTTGGAACATGTATAGTGTTATGGGCATCAAGGAAGCATCCCATTGTGACTCTTTCTTCAGCTGAAGCTTAGTACCTCGCAACTACAAGTGTGTCTTGTCAAACAGTTTGGATGAGAAGAATGTTAAAAGATTTGTTGCAGGAACAACAAGAACCAACTACAATATTTTGTGACAATAACTCCACCATCATGTTATCAAAGAATTATGTGTTTCACAAGAAAACCAAGCACATTGATACAAGGTATTATTTTATCAGAGAATTAGTGAATAACAAAGAATTTTTTTTAGAGTTTTGCAGGTATAAAGAACAAGTCACAAATATATTTACAAAAGCTTTGGCAAGGGATGTATTTCAGAAACTATGGAGTTGTCTAGGAGTCGACGTAATTGTCGATATTTGACAGTTCACGTCAATATGAATTTTTTTATGTAAATTTGTTTATTTTGTAAACTCGCCTACTTATAATTAAGGGGGAGTGTTGGAAATATTAATTACAAGTAGTGAGTTTCACGCTTATGCAGACTTTGTTTGTCACGGAAATGCAAAGTCATTTTACAGAATAACATGGCAAGGAGGAGTGTTAGAAGGAGAGTTATTAATTAGCCAATCTTTTATTTTCCTAGAGCTCTGTTATGCAGATAAAAGTTTAATTCAGTTAGCTTCTACAGGAAGTTTTTGTCTTCATCTTTATATGTCTGAGTCTGTAGTTAGTAGATAGAACAGAACAAACATAGAACAGAGAGAGTGTTAGTTGATAGTTAGAAGCAACAACAGATGTGAAGATAGTCAAGAATTCTAAGAGTACAAGCTCTGTGTGTTTTATAAATTTACAGAAGTTGTCGGAGTCAAAGCTTGACATTGTTTTGTATTCTGTAACCGCGCGCAACGCTCAAGTTCATAATATATTAAGTATTTATGTGTTGATGCATTTCTGAGTTCTGTTGTGTTCAAACACTAGAAAATATATTCTCTCTGTTTTTTTAGCAAGTATTAAATAAGTTTACAAGTTCTTGAATCTATATGTGAGTTTATGTGCTGAGAGTGGCACAGTGTTAAGAAATCAGTTTATTAAGTGTTATCATCACAGGAAGCAGTCTACTGTGCAGTCTTGGAACTGCGCGGTATGTCCTGAGAACTCAGCGACGAAGAATTTTATTGTGCGATATTTGCTACTGCGCGGTAGTTGAGAAAAGTCTGTGTGCTCTAGATCCGAGAATGGATTCCAGCTGGCTGCAACGCCATTGTAGATAGAACTCGACAGGTGGTAGCTCGGATCAATACGAGTCAAGTGTCATTTGGGTTACTCAGTCAAAATAACAAAGAACTAAACTGATTCAGTTCCTGCCTTGTAACTGATTTCCCTCATTTAAAAAGAGAACTGAACCGATTTAGTTCTTGCCTTGTAACTGATCTCTCTTCTTTAAAAGGATTACATAGAAGGTTAGGGAGATTGGGCGATTTAGGTGCTTTGTCACAATGAATTGCAATTCCAAATTCAGAAATTTTCTCTATAACACCCATGCTTTAACATATGTAGAAGTTCCAACGTATTATTCCAATTTTTAAGACCCGAGAATTAACTACAGCCTTCCACTCAGCAGCACACTGTTAATAACAATAAAATATTTGAATTCCATTTATATGTCACAGTGAATTGCAATTCCATAAATACCCATGCTTTAACATATGTATAAGTTCCAGCGTACTGTTCCAATTTTTAAGATCTGAGAATTAACTACAGCCTTCTACTCTGCAGCCCACTGTTGACAACAAGCTTTAAAAAAAACTAATAAGTAGTCATGTAGGATAGCTTCGGTGTCAGGGATGGCATCAGTGGTCGATTCTTATCTCGATTGCATATTCGGCTCATCCAAAAGCATGGAGCAAAGTCAATAGAAGAGGAAGCTAACGGTTGATTTTGTTCCATATTCTTTGGCGGGAATCTGCAATCCAATTAAATTAACTTCTATTGACTTTGCTCCATGCTATGTTGGATGAACAAAATATGCAATCCAGTTAAATTAAGTTTTTTTTAGGATCTCTGAATCTTCATTTAGATTAAATTTTTCTGTATGGCATTTTGGAATTGTTCTTATCTGTATATATCCAATCATCAAATCAATAAGAGTTTTTGACTCAATTGCACCCTTCCACGCTAGCTGGATATAACATTTATGCTGTATTGTTTAGGAGCATTTAAAATTTATAATTATCAATTTGAATAGACTATTTTAACCTTTCAATATAAAAAGTTTGAAAATTTACCTCCAAATTTTATAATGTATACACTATCTTCAATTTGACACACAGGTTTGGAAGATAGTTACAAAGTAGTTGATTGAATGGTAGTTGAAAATATTTTCTCTTTTGACTGACACTTTTTAGACAGGATTTGATTACTAAAATTTAACAAGGTATACCTATCCTATCCTTGACTTTGAATTTGTAACATTTTAAAAAGAAACAGTTGTTATTAGACATTAAACCTAATTAAACTATATATAAAATTATACTGTTAAAAAAAACTTAGATAAGTACCCAAATTTTATCCAAACCAGAACCAAATCCATCTCTCCCAACTCTAGACAAAGCACCGGCTGCTGCGACCATGAGATGGCACATACACGCTATCATCATGAATACGTTCACGCCAAAAACATATAGACAGACACAGATTACTTAGAATCCCATTGTTCTCGCCAAACTCCAGCAGTGGATTCATATGATCTAGACTCACAATGGGCCATTTAAATAGGGTAAGTTGAGTTTGCTTAAAAGAACTGGTTGTAAATAATTAAGCACCCACGTTGTTGTTGTTATTATTATTATTAATGAATTCGTCTGCTTTTATTATTATTGTTCATGTTATTTGAATTCATCTGTACAATTATTATTGTTTATTGTTGTTTTTCTTATTATTATTGAATTCATCTGTCCGTTGAAAAGAAATTCAGACTTAATTCCAGGGCATAAACAAGTGCATGCTTCCTTCCTTTCCGCCTCAACAGTTGACCCTCTTTTCCGCAAACAAACAAACAAATCGTTTGTTTCTAAGCACTGAAGCGGCATCCAGGAGGTACGAAAGCGATAGTTGCGCTGTGTAGAATCAGATCTGACGTAACGCAAACCTGTAACTTCATTCGTCGACGAAGGGAGAATCGGATTTTCATTCTGTAGCAATGTCAACTTGTTTTGATTCCCTTGACTTCTTATAGAAAGGAAGGTGTACTGCAAAGCCCCCTTGGTAATATCAGATTTTTCAAAAATGCTTCTCTTGGAATCATAATATTGTGTCCAGTGGCAACATTATCCGATTTGATATAATGCTTGATTTCGATATAAATAGAAAAAAATCCAAATATATCTACCTAATAAGAAACATTGTTCACATATGTTTGTTACACATATCCACAATATGGTCAATGAAATAAACTTGCAAAAAAAAAATCACCAAAAACAATGACTTCATTGCTTTGTGGGTGTTCAATGACCTAAAACAATCCATGCCAATAAAACTCCATTCTACTAGTTTGGGCTTACATGCAGAGTTTGTTAGACATTTTAGGCGTATAAATTGGAGTAGAGCTCCATAATGGGGCAATGGTTGATATGACGATAAATTGTTTAATGATTGAACCTTGCATTTAGCAGGTTTATATATTTCACCAATAGTTGATATGACGATAAATTGTTTAATGATTGAACCCTGCATTTAGCAGGTTTATATATTTCACCTTTTGTAAAAACCAAGGTGAAAAATTTGAATTTGAAGTGCAGAGGCAAATTCTTCATCTAATCCACTTCACCATAAATTCATCTAACGCTAACCAGAAAAGAACTTTTCCTTCCATCACTACAGAGGACATCACTGCAGAGAACCTTGCCATGATATTGGGTAAAAATATAAACAAAGGGCCTCATAACTGGAACTGAATCTTTTATATTTTCCGTAATGTTTCAATATACGCTTTCCTAATGAATTCGAGTTAGACGCATATTAGCTTTAAAACTTCATGAAAACTCTGTTCTTCCAATATATTTTATTTATTGGCAGTCAGTTTTTTAATGGGGAGACCATAGCGAATTGATCTTTACGTGAAAGCATAAAAAACAAAACAAAACAAAACATAGGAGTTTGTCATTGTCATCTCAACTTCAAAATCAGATATTCGACAACATTTTGACAGGAACCAAGGAGGAAATTATGACAAGTTAGTAGGAAATCTTAAGATAAGATAGATGGTTTTAGTAAATATGTCTCTATAATTCTTGACGTGCTAAATTTTCGATGACAAATTTCTGTAGAACATCCAATTCCAGGCCCGAGTGCCCCTGATCAGGCCTAGAATTTGACGTTCTAATGAACGATTTTTTTTAATATGTATTTGAAAGGTTATCGAAAATTCAACATATCAACAATTACAGGAACAAATTTACTAAAACCGTCGGTCTGATGTTAATATTTCCAGCTAACCTCTCATAATTTTTAATACTAGTCATCCTTAATAGGTTAAATACGTATTGATTCAGACTTCTACAGTGCCTTTCCCCCTCAGTTCATGTCACATTAGGTAATGTGGTTTCATCACTTAGGATGAGTCGATTGAATATTACTCTTCCATAGGTTGATGAATGCTCCATAGGTAGACTAGACCACTAGAGGAGAGCTTTCTTCAGGAATTGAAGCTGTGTCATCCTATGCACATATTAGTTGACATAGAATTTAATCCAATGAGAGTATATCTTATAATATGCACATCTTTGGGTAGTAGAATTGCGGCCCACAAATGGTAGTTGTGATAACATGATGGCAACCACTGAAGCTTCAACAACAAATTGTTGGGTTGCGCCTATGGTGAACTCTTCTGTCTTGGATGCAACAAGGGAATTCCATCCCGAGTCGGCGATAACATCCACTTGATGCATATGTAGGTAAGCGGCTTGGACGACTGGTCGAACTTCTCAGAGTTCTTTCTTTGCCACTATCTGAGCTTCAAATAGTGTATTCAGATCATTATCCACTTATTGAATTTAATCAAACTTTGTTTGTTGTTCCAGCAGATCCAGGGCTTTGACCGCCTCTTCATTGAGGGATTGGATATTTAAGCGCAAGTCCTCAAGTGTTTGGTTGCATCGCAAATTTACTCCCATACAATCGCTGATATATTTGAAGATTGTGGTGCATTCTGCAGTCTTTTTATGCAGTGTTATTCTGGCATTGTTTCCTTCCAGAACAACCTTTTCCAATTGTTCATTTAGCTTGCGGGGTTGTAATTCAGCTTCCAACTTGCTTTCCTGCAACTGCACTTCTAGATTATCAGTTCATTATTTCAACTTAGTCAAGGCTACTTTAACCAATTCAATCTATTCTGCTGGCTCATCTGTTGCACTGGATTCCGGCAGTTGAGGTGTCCTGTTTCTGAAATTTGTCTAGGCCTCTGTTAGTTTTTCCTCTGCTTTCTCTACTTTTTGTTCGGCTCGAATCTTCAAATGCTCCTCTTGTGTTCTTCGTGTTTGCACCAAGAGTCATTCTTGCTTCCAGAAGTCAGATTCCCTTTCTTCATGCTAGATCCTCTTCTCTAATTAGTCAATAGAAGCTCTGATGAGGCCTACTAGTTGCTGCGTTGGCAAATGAGCGAATTCACCGGATGTAATAGTGGCATCCAAGGGTAATCTAGCTTGAAGTGATAGTCCTCTATCCATAGAGTGTTCTGAGGGTGTCTCCACTTCTTCTTCCCCTGGAGATGGACCTTGCAATTCTTGTGCAAGTCTGGTCTTCATAGTCGTTGGAAGTAGAGGGAGAACTTCTATCTTTTCCAAGAAAAGTTGTAGTAGTTCTGCACGTTGTTGCGGATTCTGGAGTACTGGCTCAAGTTGTTCTTTCAATGATGTTGTGCTTTTTCCTGATGATGTTTGCGGTTCTGTTTGAATTGGTTGTGTTCCTATCTCTGTTGGTAGAAAAACTTCTGGAGTCTCGCTTCTGATCATTGGAATCTCAACACTGGCCGTTGAGAGAGGACTCTGGGTAACCAAAATTTGCGGTATTGGAGTAAGTGGTGGAACTTCTGGTTGTTGACTCTCTGACAAGGGAAGAGTGACCAAAATCGGTATAAACAGAGAAAATGGTTGGCTCGAGGCTATAGTAGTCAAGGTAGTGGGTTCTTCCACATTCTTTGAGGGCTCAGGGAAATCCAGTTGCATTGGTTCGGGCGAAGTGGGCTGTGAGGGAACGGTGGTATCTTGCGGTGGCGATGGGGCTTGCTCGGTAATGAGGGTTGTGTATGCATTAGCGTCTGTCTCAGGGTCATTTGTGATGTTAATCACAGTCTGGGAAGCACGAGTGGCTATCCTAGTGCAAGGTAGATCCATGGATATTGGTTGTGGATTGATGACTTTGGTAGGAGAAACACTTGTTTGGGGTTTCTTTATTGATACATCCCTTATGAACTTAGCAGCTAAGATTTCGTTGACATCCTTACCTGATAGCACTTCCTATTCTGGAAGATGTGGAAATAATGAAAATTCCCTCTTCTTCCGCTCTAGGGGTTGCTCTTCCTTTTCTCCTTCGGAATCCATCGGCATTTGAACCTTCTGCTTCTTCTTTGCTGTGCTAGAACTCAACCCTAATTCTTCTTCCTACCCCTTTTTCTTCAGAAGCTCTGGTGGCAAGAGGTAATGCATACCTGACTTGCGAGGGTTATGCTTAACCTCGTTCCATGACACAACTTCTTTTTCAAAGGCTTCTTTGTCAAGACAGAAGGGTAGCGACCTCATGTGGAAGTCCTCGAGCTTCACATGCCTCGACTAGACAAAGGTATAGTGGCGATTTAGCCCAAATGCTATATTCCTTGTGTTCAGATTTAACAACTCCTGTGGTATGCGCAACCACTGAGTTGTGTCTATGAGCTAGTTGTACCACTTTAGGAATGTCACATTGTTGAACTCCATGTTCTCCAAGTCTGACCTTGAATGCCAAGGTTCGAACATTTTTGCTAGACGCCCCTTGTATGTGGGTTCCAACTATGTTCCTGTGGGTGGTCGTCATTTCCACATTGCAAATGCAATGAGCAGGTATCCATAGGCAAAGGTCCCTCCTTTCTCCTGAACTTCCTCACAAGTAATGAGGACTTCCTCTAACAAGTATCTACACCAGTTGAACACGGCTCCGTTTGCGCAAAACTCCGCTACTGAGAGAGCGTCTAAAGTGCATTCTCCCTTATAGTATGAGCGCATAGCCTTACTTGCGATCATGTAACATGATGTTTGGACCGTTTGTGGTAGAATTGGCTCAATTTTGGTTGTGCGTCCGCCCCTCTGGGTGTGGAATTTATCATGTAGGCTGGCTTCTCCCTTCTTTTTCCCATGCTTACTTGGGCCTTGGAATCCTTTAGATATGTCCTCACCCTCAAGGGAAAATTCTGTGAGTTGTTGCATGTCCTCTTCATGAATTGGATATATTTTATCAAGCCATAAGATCTTGTCATGCACCCGACTGATCAGAAACTTGGTGCACTGCGCAACCTCACCAGTGGTCACGAAGACCAGTAGATCCCTGAGGTGCATAATGGTGGAATTAAATAAGTTGATGAAGACTGGTTTTGGGACAAACTGCATGCCCCCCACTGAGTCTACAGCCAAGTCCCAGAACACACTAATATTCATTTGAGGAAACAGGACTTGGTCAGTCAGGTCGAGGTCGAGGAGTTTTGCTTGCTCGACCTTTCCCTTAACATCACCCATGAACTCGACCCTAGGATCATATGGTTCATCTGGAATTGTCTCTTTGGGAGTCAAAATTCGACATCCTTCTACTCTCGGTATGTTGGCTCTGGAGCGTTGATAAACTAAATGAGTTAGGGGTTGGGGTTGGGACTGGGGAGTAGAGGACTTCACAGAGTAGGCTAGGGTGCAGATAGCTCAAAATAGAGGGTCATTGAGATAAACAATGAGTCTCTCCCTTGGGTTCGTGAGATATTATAAATGGGATAACTGGAGAGCCCTGTAATCACTCATAAATACACTCATCATTAGGCCAACAACGCAATCTCAGACTCCGACGTCCGATGGGACTGATAAAGGGGTAAAATCCCTAAGGTGATATTTCAATTTAATGAATAGAATGATAGGGACGTGGTCGACCTAAGGGGCTTACCATTTTAACTATTGAGAATCCCAGCGAGGATATTGATGGCATCTACACGTATCGCGTGTTTATGGTTTGACGAAACGTTCTAACAGGTTACTGTAGCTACCATAAAGGGTATGACTGGACATGATGCGAATGGTATGTGGGTTGTGATACAGTTCGGATTTGCCCCCCCTCCAACCACAATGAGGGTCTTCATCATGTTTAATGACCTCATTTAATGTAATGGTAACTCGTTCGACCCTGTGCAGCTAAGTCAATATTTCTTCATAGAAGCAACACTTAGACGGAATGAAAAAACATATGTCGTTGTGCCACTATGCACACTCCTACGTTATTAAATGTATTAAAGAAATTACTGAAAATCTAAATCTAACTAATGTACAAGCTCCCTTGGACTGGAGAAACATTCCTTTGGTTCAAACATGAGAGATGTAAGGCTTCAGGCGGGCGCCATTCACCCAACCTGGTCGAAGGATATTGTCCAGTTGCGCTAGCTTGACTGCATCAAAGTGTCGGATTTCCACAACTATGAATGGACCCAACCAATGCATGCGCAACTTGCCTGGATGCTTCTGATACCGGTTGTCATAGAGTAATACCTTATCCCCTTGGGTAAATATTTTGGACTTGATGTGTCTGTCATGACAAGATTTATGTCTAGCTTTTCCAACTATCTGATGAAAATCTGCTAAAAATATCGCTTCCTCAAGTTCTTGCAAGTATACAATCCTTTGCGCAACTAATTCGTCATATGTCATGTGTATAGCTTGTGTTATATAGAGACTAGGGGTGATAAACTCTGCAGGTACAACAACTTCTTTCCCATAAACCAATTGAAATGGGGTATACATGTGGAGCTTCTTTGTGGTAGTCCTATAAGCCCACAAGACTACTGGAACTCTATCATCCTAGTCTTCCCTATTTGTGCAACATAATTTTGTCAGTCCTCTTTCCATAATTTTAGTGAATGCCTCCATTGTACCGTTAGCTTGTGGATGATAAGGACTGCTCTTATGGTGTTGTATAAGAAATTTTGTTGTCAACATTGTGATTGTGTTGCTGATAAAGTGACTACCTTGATCACTGGTCAGGCTTCTAGGGCATCGAAACCGAGTAATAACGTTTTCAGAAATAAATCTAGCAGCTATATTTGTTGAACAATCTTGAATTTCCTCTGCTTCATCCAATCTCATGAGGTAATATGTTGCGGTAATGATGTATCTGGCCTTTGAATGCTTATCTGACTGGTTGATCGGTCCAATTAAGTTAACAACCCATTTCTCAAATGCCTGAAGTGCTCTAACTAGCTGAAGGGGTAATTCATCTATGCATCATGGCTTCCCTACTCTTTGGCAGGTGTCACAAGATCTAGCATAATCTTTAGCATCTTTAAATAACGTATCCCACCATAATCTAGCTTGAAGTACCTTGTGTGTGGTAGCTTTACCTCCAACATGTCCTCCCGCAACTCCACTGTGGCATTCCCACAAGATATCTTGCCTCTCGTGGTTGAAGACACGTCTCCTGAGGATGATATCTAGTCCCAATTTGTAAAGTTGACCCGCAATTAGTTGAGAGTCGACTTCTCGAACCACCATATGTCGTTTTTGGGTTGCGGAGTAAGTTTCTGGAAGGTCCCTATACTGAGGAAGACAACAAAGTCTTCGAGATACTATGGGATGGCCTCAATTCGGAACAGGTCTTCATCTGGGAGCTGATCATCCACTACTCCACCACTGCTCCTGAAAGAGTAGTAACCACTAGGTCTAACAATTGCTTCGAATGAAAACTCCTGAAAGAGTAGTAACCACCTACAAATCCTTCCTTCAAGTATTGGTTTATTGACTAGGTACTTCAACGCAGAGTGGTCAATAAAAAAATTGAAATGAGAGCCTAACAAATAGTGTCTAAACTTTTGTAATACATAAATCATATATATACCTTCCCTTTCGGTGGTTGTTTAGTTGCATTCAGCTTGTGAAGCATTCGACTGGAAAAATAGATAGGGTGGTCCATATTTCCTTCCCTTGGTTGCGCTAAAATTTCTCCTAGGGCGATGCTTGGATCATCCACATGTACATGGAATTCAATTTTCTAATTGGGAAATATCAAGATAGCTGCAGTACTTAGTTTTCCTTTGAGGATGTCGAATGCTTTGTCACATTCTGGTGTCCACCGAAATATTTCAGACTTCTTCAACAATTATTTTAGGGGTGCAGTAATAGTTGCATATCTTCTGATGAACCTGCGGTAATATCCTGTATGTCCCAGTGTAGAGCGCAAAACTTTAGCACTTGTAGGTGGTGGCATGTTCACAATGACTGCAACTTTAACTGGGTCTACCAGGACTCCTTCCCAACATACGATATGGCCTAGTAAATTGCCATGTGGTATGTAGAAGATGCACTTCCTTAGGTTCAGAGATATCTGAAATTCTTGACATTTGTCAAACATTAATCAAAGTATCCCTACATGTTCCTTTAACAGGTTGTATATTGTCCAATCGTCCATGTGGATGAATTCTCGAAATGTTGCTATTACGATTCGAGAGAACAGTGCAGGGGCATTCTTTAAGCCAAAGAGCATTACATTGTATGTGAATGTTCCCCACTCAGTTATGATTGTGGTCTTCTTCTTGTCTTCCTCTAGAATTCTGACTTGGTGATATCTTGAGAATCCGTCCATAAACGAATAAGATTGTTTTCCCGCAACCTGATATAACACTTCGTCACTTAAAGGTGTTGGAAACAGATCGTGCACACATGGAGAATTCATACTTTTGTAGTCCACACAGACCTGGATGTCTTATGTATCCTTATGGCTCTGGATAACTATGGGGTAATCCACTCTGCTTCTTCGATCAGGAAAATAAGTCCTGCCGCAAGCATTTTGTCTACTTCCTTCTTGACCTTTTCTTTTATTTTAGGATTAAGGCGGTATGGTTTGTGCTTCACATGTTTTGAGTTGGGTTATAACTCGATTTTCATTTCTCCCATGGATCCTTTTATACCTTTCATTTTTGATAATGTTTTTGGGAACAAATCCTCATACTCCAGCAACAAGTTGTGGACTTCATTCATAGTCTTCTCATCCCAGTAATCTCCTATGGAATCTATCTTAGGATCATTTGTACTCCCTATATTAAATTTTTGCAACTTTAGTGGATGGTTATAGGGGCTACAAGTGTGACTAGGTATAGTATCATGAATCTCTCTACTGCCTTCGGTTTCTTTAATAGTTAAGTTTCTAATTCTTTTAAGTCATTGGGCTTTTCCAGGTCTTTCTCAACTTTGCAGCAAGCTATAAGTATCTTATCAGATTCATGATTCAGACTAGACTAAAGTAATTGAACATGGTTAGCACATACTACTGGGCTTGATCTTTGTTAGCAAATATCAGTAAAAATCATTTCTCGGATTCTTTGAAGGACTGTGTTGAGCTCGGGGTACTTACTTGTAAAGGAGAAGTCCTTGCAAAAATGGTCTTGTAAGGTCTTCCAACAACTTGTTTATCTTCTGGTCTCTTGATGTGTGTACCAGGATTTTGGGATTGGACCTAGTGAGAAGAGAAATACCTAAACTCATAGGTGATAGGGTACTTCTGCAACTTGTCATTGTTTTAAACAGTGCTCAATATGCACTTTGGGGTTAGACTGTCCATCGAACAGTTGTGCATCTTGAAAATATATATTCATCTCTTCTTTTAGTTGATCCCTACTTTGGAATCGACATCGAATGTCTTGCTTTGCGTCTTCCCACTCCATAATCAAGGGTCTGTGAGTGGCCCACCATCTAGTGGGGGTATCCTGCAAGGCTAAGTCAAGAACTGAGATCCTTTGATCCGCTACAATTTTTTCTTCCATACTGTTAAGAAAATTGTGTACCTCTGAGGTACCATCATATGTTGGGTGTTCTCTGATATCAGTTCCAATCCATCTCACTGCTCAAACAATTGTGCATCGTCTTGAGAATCGTTCATATGAGCCTTGCTGCCAACTGTCAAATGCTAATTCTGAATCCTCGTCAGCAGATTGTATTCTTCTCCAACTTATCGATCCATATGTAGTGGGATTTATGTACGGATCTAAGGGTTGAATGGTTCAGTGTATCTAGGCCCTAAATACAGATCTAAGGGTTGTACCCCTTTTATCCCATTCGCTTCAAACACCATGGTGTCCTTCTTTAGATCAATGATAGCATAGTTGTCGTATGGCCAATCAATTTCGAGTAGAGGAGGGTAAGGATCCTTATCTCCCATGATTTCAATTATTTCGAAATCAATTGTGATTTTAACTCCCACAACATCTATTTCTACATTTTCCAGCCTTCCTACTGGGAAAATGTAGTACTGGTTTTCCATTCTCAACTGGATGGGGGAATACACTAACTGAGGTTTTCCCAAAGCTTCCCAGGTATTTTTGGGTAGAATGTTGACATCAAATCCCAAATCTAGCATGACATCCTTAATTTCCAAATCATCTAGCTGGGCTTCTAACCTAAATTATTTCCTTGTTGGCACCTTTCTTCTTTGTATTCTCTCGGTATTCTTCTCAGGGAGGTTGGTCGTTATGATGGCTTATGGGGTTCCCTCATCTCCCAGTATTAGCTACAAGGTATTGCACTGTAACTTCTTTGTAAGTTGGTCATCCCCAAGAATATCAAAGAGCAATTGCAACCAAATATTGATTACGTTTTGAGACTTCTCAGGGTGTCTCTTTGGAATCATAGGTTTCTAGGCGTCGGTGGTGAGGTAGGGGCTTGCACAAGTTTAGGTTGAAAGGTGACTTTAGGGAAATTCTCCACTATTTCTGGAATAGGGATACTCTTAAACATTTCTATTGCATCTTTGAAGAACATTTTTTGTTTCAACGGGTCATACCTATCATCCTTGGGAGCTGCTTTCTGAATCTTGGGATGGTTGTCTGCATCTGCCCCAGATTTTTCTCATCCGTGAGTAATGATGTTGATTTTAGGTAGTTGTCCCTCGATTCCATTTTTCAGTTCGGAGCCTATGAATTTAGCTCCTTGTTGACGAACCCGATCTTCCCATTTCGCGATCAGTTATGGGCACTCTTCAGTTGCATGCCTGTTAGTTCTGCAGTGAGAGCACCATGGTCGTCTTGGGTGAGGGAAATGTCTAGCCAAGCAACCTTGTTCATTATATTTGTAACATTTTCCCGATCCTCTTCCCCCATTTCTTCCTCCTCTGAATCCACCTCTGCCCCCACCTCCCTGACCTCTTCAGGTCCTTGGGGAGTTTCGTTGATTCTAAATGGTGTCCGATCTAATCTGCCAGCAAACACATCCAACGCTCTACATTGATTTGTAGCATGTGTTGTAGATGCACATAATTCACAATGTATTGTATTGGACACAATCGTATACTTCTGCATGATAGGACACTGCCTCGGCGCATGCCCATATGTCCGACAAATCTCACAATACTCAGCTAGCTGAGATGTTTGATTTCATGGAAAGGACTGGTATAGCCCTGGTGCATGGAATGGTGGAGTCACAGATACTTGTGCAACTCCTCATGTTGGCCCTGGAAAGGGTTCCATCGGATTGTGAGGAGTTCCCATTCCCCTCATGCGCGAACATTCATTTTCCAAATGCCCCTCTGTGTAGCATCCTATGCACCAAACTTGAGATCATCCTGGTCTTGGTATAGTTAATTCTTAAATATTCTCCATTAGTGTCGATGTTTGTCCCTGGAGTTGTGACAAATTTGCGTCCACTTGAGGTTTGGTTACCCTCGGACTACCTGGATAACCTGCCATGAATTTGATTTTCATCAATTATTCCAAGGCGTCTGTTAAGGTGGCTATCTGTTGTTGTGTTAGAGGAATTATCATCAGAGGTAGTAGTCCTTGGATGTACCATTCCCTCTGGTGATATTCGTGAATTGGATGCGCTAACCTCCCAATAACATCTTTAAATTTTTTACTGTACTCCCAGGCAAATTCTCCTTCCCTTTGTTGAATCTCCCGCAACTCAAAGAGAGCTTGTTGCTCTGACTGGGGTATTTTGAATTCAGCGATGAACTTCAAATGAACCTAGGCAAGGGTGAACGCTTGTTCTTGCACCCCTGGTTCAATAGCCTTCATGTACCATTTGAGGTCATGACCCCTCAAGGTAGTATGAAATTCTACTAAATTGCTTGCATCGAGAGTCCCTCTAGATCTCCAGATGGCTTCACATAGGAACCAATGTTGCTCTACATCCTTGTCCCCTTTACCCCAAAATTCTAGGCATCAGGCAATCGAGCATCTCGTATTTCTAGCCATTCTGAGTCTTAATGTTCCTATTAAAATGAAACCTAACAACCTTGGTTGCGATATGCCAGGGGATCCCAATATCCTCCCAGTGTTTACACTTATAGACTATGACTAACCGACTGAATGCGATGGAATAGAACTAGCATAAGTATGCGGTATAGAGATAACCACGGGTATAGAGGGAACCTGGGGAACGAGTGAATCGAGGCTAGTTCCACTAACTTCTGGTTGGGTTTCTTTGATTTGGGGGGTCACGTTTTCTTCCTCTGGAGCAGCCTTCTCGGCCCAATTCTTGATGTTTCCTGATATCGGGGCTGAATATTCTCGGTCTTCTGCAAGATCCAGACCTACTTCATCTTCCCTTGCTTCTACACACTCCTCTTCTTGTCCACCCACTTAGGGAATTTTTTTTCTCTGCGCTTCCCTCTATTGTAATCTTAGATTGGTCAGCCTTTCTTGTCTTCTTACCTTCCTCGATTCTTCCTTCTTTCTTTCATCTGTTCCTCTTGATCCAATTTATTTCCGCAACACCTCAGACTTCTTTGTTGCTTTCTTTACCTTTCCATGCCACCACTTCTCAACTATGGCGACTCTCCTCAAGGCTCGCTCGTTTCTTGCATTATTTTCTTGATCTTCCCCCATCTTTCAAAGAACCCTTTCCCCTTCTTAGGTCATGATCCTACCCCAAAATCAGCCTACCCCAAGCGTAGGTGTTTAGGTTTCCATCTCAGTCAAGGGAATAGTCAACATCCCCTCCTCCATCAAGAATGCTTTGATCCACGGGGGAGTTTCCATCAACAGTCTCCCGCGTGCACCTTTCTTGAAAATTTCTTCTGCCCATGAAAAAGATTGGTGATTCTCAGCTGTGAATTCAACGATGTACCATTCCAGAGTTGTGTTAACCTAGAAATCAACTGCTTGCAGCAATAGATAAAATAAATCTAATAGAAGTTAACTTAGCAACAGGAGAAAAAATCTCACCAAAGTCAATTCCCTCTACCTGGGAATAACCTTTTGCTACTAACCGAGCTTTATATTTCTCCACTTTACCTTGTGCATTAAACTTCTTCTTGAACAACCATTTGCTACCAACTGATTTTCTTCCACCTAGCAACTCAACTATACCCCATGCCTCATTCTTATCCAAGGCATCCATTTCTTCAACCATGGCCTTCTTTCAGAGTTTACTATCCTCTGAATTCACTGCTTCCCTGACAGTTCTGGGATCATCATCAGTAATAGATAAAGAAAAATTGGAACGAAAATCAGGTGGACTATACCTTTCTGGTTGCCTTCTATCTCTCACTGATCTCCTCAATAC
>ML788317.1:149124-172458 GCA_009831015.1 Picea engelmannii
CTTCTTCTGCAATCATAATATTAATAGAGACAAGTTGACTTACCAGAGTATTAAAGGCATTTAGATGTTCTGTCACAGAATCTCCATCTTCCATCCTAAGATGATAGAACTTCTTTCGAAGAAACAACTTGTTTACCAGGGACTTTGATTGATACAAATTCTCCAACTTATCCCATAGTTCCTTGGTTGTAGATTCTCTCGAGACATTCAACAAAACCGAATCTGCCAGGCAGAGTCGAATAGTACTCCTTGCTCTTCTGTCCAACTTCTCCCAATCTTCCTTCGACATACCAATAGCTGGTGTACTAGTAGTTTGTGTACTGGTAGGTTGTGTACCACTAGCCTGTGTGCTAGTAGACGGTGTACTAGTAGGTTGTGTACCAGGATCCACAATGATCCATTGTTCTTTGTCTACAAGAAGGTCCTCCATCTTCAACTTCCATAGCTCAAAGTTTTTATCATTGAACTTCTCTATCTCGATTCTAGAAGAGCTTGTCATTCCTCTTTTTGCACTCAAATCACCACTACAAAAGCTCCCACTAAACCTAGGTTTATCACAGACCCAAGATAAACTTGATCTATCAAGACCGAGCCAAACCCTCAACAACAAAGGCGTCCCTTTGAAGCCAAAAACGAGTTGTGATACCACATGTAAATTTTAAACCTGTGAAGTAAAGCAATGCATATAGATTCTTAAGAAAAACATAATTTAATCAATGGCTCATTCACATAGTACATAGAGATTTATACCGGAAACCCTCAACCGGGAAAACCTTTCTTATATTCATTATATCGAATTTCACCATTCACTATACAATATATATACAATGTTTTTAGGTATTCCGTAGATACCAAAACCTTAATCCCTTAATCCGGGATTAATTTACAAAACCGCTAAAAATAACAAAATCCGCTAAAAATAGAAAAAACCGCCCAAAGGGATCGTTAGATGCAGTTGTCATATCTGACGCGCCCACACACACACATGCAAAGAATATAACACATACCCAACAATCTGGTGATCCAACCGATGAAGTGTTGTGACCTTTTTTGTGTCCCAAGTACAGGCCTTCTTGACGCGTTCTTTGAATTCAGGAGCCTCCTTTAGTCGATCTATCCAATGGAACAGTTCTTCTGGGAATTTTACCTAGAATATCTCATACTGCTCACTTGATCTTTTTGAATAAAAGACATAATCTCTTGTATTGCTCACGTTTTTTCCTCGCAACTCTGCTTCCTTCCATATAAAGGAATCAAAATTTCGTTCCCACCATTGCCAAATGTTAGATCTATAGATCCGCGGAAGCATTCTCCTTACAAGTTCCCTTTTAGAGCATAGGTCTCGGGATCAAAAGCATTTTGTTGGCGCAAAAGTGATTAGACTAGAGTCCTCTTCAAGTTACCAACAAAAGGTATCGATGTAGTCTAGTGCGCTGACATTTTCATCTCATTTTAATCTTCCCGGGAGGGAAGAAGTCTCATCCGAAGCGCAACCAAGACGAATAGGAGAGGGAAGGGTAAGGAGAATACTCAGACATGTCTCCAAAGTATCAAGATTCATATTATTCCTGCCCAAGATAGTTTAAACTAGTTATAGTTCTGAACATTGCCTAGTTGAGAATGGAGAAACAGAGTTGCGTCAACATTCACATGAAATTTATAATCCTTTAAGCATACCAGATATAAAAGATAACATAGCATACATTTAATAGAATCAGGGGGCTAAATACAAAAGATATTTTAAAAATAGTTGGGTCTCCCACTATATTATCATATAACATGTTTCTTCTCAAAATACAAGATCAACTTGAGTCACATATACAATTGGTCATGCCAAAGATAATCAACAAGTGTTTCTGCACTACTGTGAGACAAGGTTATCTCAATCCCTTGCTCTTTCCAACACTCTAGTACTACATGACTCTATTACATTATCAATCTGGTTCCTAACCCAGATCTCAGGACTTAGCTAAGCTAACAACAACAGAAAGTCGAACTAGACCTAGACTTGGATTCGACCTTTCCCAACCTGTCTAAGCTTAACCAAACTCAAGAGCAACAACAACAAACATAATAATAATGATAATCCCCATCCCCCTTTTACAATCATATTGATCCCATATGTATAATCTGATCCAAGCTTTCTGGTTGAGAACCCTAGAGTTCTCTCATGTTCTTGATTCAGCTGCAACCTCTTTCTCCAAAACTAGTGTTGCACTGTCCTTCCAATTGTTTTATGTTCTAACTGTTTATTGTTGTGCATTCCCCTTTCTCTGTTTTTTGTTCTTTCTTTTAGTCGGTTCTCTGGCTCTAAAATAGCTTACGCAACTTCTATTATTCATCAAAACGAAGAGCCCAACACCTCTATGCTTGTGGGTTTAACTGGAGAGAGGATATACACATCATAGATATTTTTGAATTAAATCTCTAATATATGTTCTTAATCTCCTCCATGTATTCCTTCAAAATGCCATTAAACTTGGAAGGCTTTTCACCTCCTCGACTCAATTAATTCTAACTCCAACTCTAGTGCAACCTTAGCCTTATGCTCCTCACATCTTCTAAAATGCTTATTTTAAGGGGCTTCCAACAAAAGTTTAGAGTTGGAGGGGTTTTTATCCAATAGAGTTTTAACATTTGGACATGGGCCCTATAAATAGATCTATTCAAGTTATTTTAGGAGAAGATGGTTCAATTTGTTGTGACGTCTTTGAATTCTTGAGTTGACGTCGTCAAATTCCAAAGAAGCAAATACACAACACGCATCGGCGGACTGTGCCCTGAAGGTTTTAGGAACCACACGCTTTTGTCTGGAAGATCACATCCGTGTACGCCGCCCTCAAGGTTTTAGGATCCGATCCGAACGTTTTTTTCTAGAACATCACGAGGAGTGAATCCAGGCCATCCAAGGTGTGACGGTATTCTACTTTTAGAAGAAGGTTGGAGGACCAAAGTAACTCGGTCAACTTCAAACTTCACATGCGCATTCCAGAACATGTACAGAACTTATTACCAGAAGCATCCTCGTGCCAACCACATGACCGACTTTACTTTACCTTGGCGTATATGCATGTGGGCCTACACAACGGCGAGACCTTATTGAGACTACTCAGATGGCGCCGACGACATAACTTTGAACTGTTCAAGTTTTCAAGGGTGACGCAATTCATAGTACAAAGGGCATTACCCCAAATTCCAATCAGGCTTGGAATTTCATTTCACCCTGGACTGTCAAATGAAATTTCGATTGGAATTTCATTTCACCGAGGACTGTCGAATGAAATTTCGATTTCGATGAGGGTTTGAGCCCTATCATTTTAAGTCTTTCATTTTTCTTTTGTTATGTGTAAATGTATTCTTTTGTTATATGTAAATCTATTCAAATGTAAGATGGACCATGCATTTAAATGTAAGATGGACCGTGCATTTGTAAAATGATTTCAATGTAGCGTTTTTGGCATTACATTGTTATAAATTTTTTATTTTATTTTATGTTTTGTTTTTTCTAATCTATTTAAAATTTTGATTTTTATAAAAAAATTATTATTTATTATAATTAAAATCCAAAATTTTGATTTTTTTTAAATGTGAAATTGGATAAACTTTCTTATAATGATTCAATGTTATGGAACAAATATATTGTTTGGAAAACCCCTAAACTGTTATTAATGTCTGGTTAAGAATTTTCAATTTGCAAATTGTCAACAATGGGCCACCGATTTATTTGCCTTTGTCTCTTACCATGCCATTCCTAGGTGCTTCTGTGGCTGGGTCTTTGTTTCGATATTGACCTGGAATGCCTACGGTTGGCACATTTACTAGTTCAAGGTAAACTACGGGATCTGAGTGAACAAGGTCAAATGCTGGAACTGTCAATAATGATGGGATCAGAATCTTTATGTCCCCACGTCAGGCGCAGCTACCGTTTCTCACCGATTTTAGCAATGTTCAAAAGTGTCCCATTCCGTCACTTGGGAAGCAAACAAAGTTTCAAATTGGTAATGATTGGGAAAGCATTAAATGGTGACTCTATTCTCAAAGAGTAAGTAAAAAATATTAAAAAACTATTAAGAATAGATGAAAAATATAAAAAAAACTATCAAATCATTCCACTTGCATTTACATATCATGTAATTAATTGCAAATTAAAAGAATACATTGTTCATACTAAAAATAAAAATACATATATACATTTTAATTGTTATATGTAGAACTTATTTAAATGAAAATAAATAACTTATATATTTTTCATATTTACATCTTTCAAATCTACATTTTACATTTTAATAATATATAATTTTCTACATTTCAAAAATATTTATAACCTCTTAAAATAAAAAAAACATTCTATGTAACCTAAATAAATTCGAGGCTTACCCTCAATAACAAACAACAACTTGAGTTTAAATTTAGAAAAACAATTTCCTATATATAATGACCAAAGTCACACAAATTAATTAGAGGCCTACCCTCAATAACAAACAACAACTTGGGTTTAAATAACAAACAATAACTTGGGTTTAAATTTAGAAAAAAAAATTCCTATATATAATGACCAAAATCACACAAGTTACATGCATTAACATATGTTAGTAAAGTATCAAAATATATATCATTATTTAAATATAAAATCATTATTTTATCAAAAAATGACGATGCATTTTAGAAAAAAAATGACGATGAATTTGGACGATGCATTTTAGAAAAAAATGGAAATTGACAAAATTTTCCATGGCTAATAGACTTGATTAAAGACATGATACACACAATAGTATTTAGGAAATAAAGGTCTAACACATGTTCTTAATCTCCTCCATATCTTTCTAAAAAATGTCATTGAACTTGCACAAACCCATAATCTTCTCTAACATATTTTTCATTTTCAAATTAATCAAAATAAATTAAACCTTAAAAACCTCATCACTTCCTTAACCTAATGAACCTTTATACTCCTCACATCCATGATAAAGTGCTTCATTTTAAGGAGTCTAGAGTCTTTGTGCAATAAAGTTTGAACACCTTCTAAATCTCTTAAAACCATTTTATTCTTCTTTGTTTTGATCATGTGACCAACTTGCTCCATTTCAAATAAATTTAACTATTCATTTCCCACTTTAACATCTATAATCTATCTATTTATTATCATTTAGAAATAAGGAACAATTATCTATATAAAATAATGGATTACAATCTCCAAAATCTAAATGAAAAATGAGTTAAATAGAATTTGTTAACTTAAATCCATCTGAAACTAAATCAATAGAAAAGGGTGAAGTGACCCGATCCAAGAGCCCATATCTAAACATTAACTTATCTTCCTCTATAATGTACACAATCCATACAATCTTTGGATACATAAAATCTATTGGGTTGACTTGGGTGTGCTCATTGCCGTGTCTCCCATGCTTTAGTCAACACAGGTATCACTATATAAACCAATTTTAATTGAACTGTTTTTCGTGGAAAATTATAACTAATAGAACTTTATAAGGAAGCATAATCTAGACTAAACCAATTATTTAAAGTGTAATATGATCATACAATACAAAACAGATCAGTTTATGTTCAAAGGAAACTTCAAATAAGATATTTGACAGCATTTTCTTTATCGAGACATAATTGGGGAAACTATATGAGACAAAGTATATGAGACAAAATAATACTGATCTTAAATAATCAAATTGATACACGAAATCTTCACTCTTGTTTTGTCCATATTATGATAAATAAAATCTCTCCCCTTGTTTCATTAAGATATTTTTATTTAACTACCGGAAGGTTTTACCAGTTTAAAAAACGTTACATTGCAAAACATTTGGATATCCTCAAACTTCGAGCCTGCTTCACTATGGAAAAAACCCTGGGGAAGAAACAGGGAAGAAACAGTGTTATCGGTTAATTTTGTAGTAAATGAATTAACTTTTTTATTACACATTTCGATAGAAATCTGAGAGAAATCTTCATTTAATCATAAATTTGTTTTAAGATTCAGATTGCCAAAATCTTAAATTATCTAAAATTGATTCTAACAACAACAACAACAACAAAATTCATTAAATAAAATCAACATTATATTGGAAACATGTCAACTAATTTTTTTCATGTGGCAGATGTAAATGTACATGAGCATGCATGCAATTTATTTATTAATTGTTTGTGTAACTATGTGATTTATTCATGATCAGTTTGTGTAACTCAATGATAGATGTTATATATACGAACATATCCATAGAGGTAGATGACAATGCAAATGCAAGCTAGTACATTGTGTGAGGAGAGAATGGTTATATGCCTCTGTAGGCTATTGTAATTCTCCCTTGAATAAGAAGAAGACTGTTAGTAGTTTTTTCTCCATTTAAGTTTTCACATAAATCACTGTATCAAATTGTGAAATTGTTGTGATTAATTTAAATGTATATTTGATCTTACTTATATTATGCTCTGTTTTACTTCATGTGCCTAACACATTAGAATGTGATGTAAATATCTACATTCATCATGGAATCTTGGAGTGTCCAGCTGATCTTAAGAGTGATTAAGGAAAGAAATTTTCAATGGATAGAGAGTAATTTACACATTTGTATTAGGCTTGAGAATCCATCAACATTCTGCTTGTATTCAGGATTAGCTCTTGTTTTCAGGATGAAAAGAGTCAACTGGTCTCATTGGCAATTATTGTGAAACAAAGTTGAATTGATTTTATGAGAATGCAGGCCAATCTTATCGATTAAGTGTAATATGGTCATACAAAACAAAGCAGTTTATCATCAAACAGCAACTTCAAGTTCAGAAATTCGACAGCACTTCCTTGATTGATAGTTGGGAAAAATAATATTGTAGCTAAACAATGATACCATTGATATATGAATCCATCCAGAGTACATCTTTTCTATACCAAGAGCGTCTGCTGGACATGCGCGTCTTGAGAGTTTTATATTTGAAATTGAATTGAGCAGAGTTAATTTGGTACTCTGCCAGAACTAGTTGAATGGTTCCTGAGAATATTCTCTCTCTGTTCTGCTACATCAGCCTCACCAAAATGATCTTCCGGGATATAGTAACCCGTTACAGGATCAGGCATCCAAGACCTCTGTTTATAACCTGCGGCAGCCTTATCAACAGCTTGTTTTGGCTCTGGCCGTAATCCTCTACTTTCTGCTGTCAACGCTACTGCGCTGTATCCTCGCCTGCAAGGGAACATCAAGTCAAATTAGTTTTCATTCCCAATATAAACTCTGATTTTAAAAGTGTGGAGCTCATAATATCGTAACACTGGTGTTGAAAGGGTAACAGATATGGATTTTATTGGCGTTATGAAGGGAGCTTACATAGACTGAATGCCCAGATTTGATCCCAAATCAAATCCACGCCCCCCAAATCGAGAAAGAGCACCTGCAACCGCAACCTTCAGATGGAGAAGAGATCTGGCCATGATGACATCCACGAACAAAAAGATAAATCTGATGAATTACAAGAACTCTGTCTGCAAATTCCAAGGGTGATGTTCAGAGTCCAGACTATGGGCCATTTAAATAGGCCTATTAAGCTAGCAACAAACAATAAACGTGCTCCAATAGACGTATTTGCATTATTGATTTGATGTGGTCAGATACAACGCACACCAGTGGTTGCTTCCTTTACGCGTCTAGTCTCCAGAATTTGGACGCAACTGGAAGTTACCACTGATATTGATGGGACCCCTTTTTCTCCGATCCATGTGGTTGGCGTTTAGTAACGAAGATGCTCTTTCAGTGGTACAGAATACGCTGACAATTTCAGAAAACGCAACTCCCCAAAATTGATTCATTGCTTAGTGGAATGAAATGGGAGAATGAGATTCATGTTTTGGCAGCATTCATCTTTTTCAATTTGAATATTAAAAGGAATTCAGTCAACTGCAAACTTCTCCATCATTCCGTGCACGCGGCTTACCACAGGCTTCCTTAAGCGAGACGTTCAAATACGGATACTATATGTAGATGTTGAGTCTGATCTATGGCTTTAATCACCATAACTCTTTTTCTTTCTTTTGCGTCATGCACACGTAACACGTTGATCGTCACTTGTACTGCTCAACAACTTACACAAAAGACGGTGCATCCTCACGCGGATCATAAGGCCAAATTTGCCTTAGCTAACATGCATGTGGGCCGACAGATTGGCGAGAGCAATCTTCTCTCCCGAGTGGATTAATCCGAGAGCAATCTTCTCTCCGGAGTTATTTTTCTTTTCGGCGGGTCCTATGACGATGCAGTTAGAAGATCCATCCCTCACCATAAATAGGGAGGTGTTTGAGACTAGATGGAGGTTTGTCTCCATTGTTGGGTTTGACTTCAAATGAGTCATAGTTAAATCTGTTTTCACAATGATTTGAGTCCATCCATCATTGCTAAGGTCATGGAGCTTGAAATGGTTAGGGCTAGCCTTAAGAATTTGTCATTTTGTTGGGTAAAGGGCATAAACCAATTATGTCTTTTGTTTTGACCTTGTTTGAACAAGTGACTAGTTTTATGGTGTACTCTTCCCTCTCCACTTCATGACTCCACATATTTAAATGATTGGAATGAGAAGATTAGGTAGGGGATACTTTCGGTGGATCCTTATTCATATTACATGAGGCCTCACTTGAAAATTCATTTTCAAGGAAATACTAAAGATTAATTCACCTCTACCTAGATCTCATGCACATGTACAATGACCTGCATGGAAAGTCTCACATATATCGATTATCCATCAAACCATATGAAAGTGTGATCTAAAATAATCTTCCTTCAAACTTTGTAAAAGTCTTAGCAAAGTTTTAACTCAATGTTCCTTGAAGATCAAAGGTCAAGGGTTTCATCTTGACTCCACATGATGATGAAACAAATCACTTCGTGGTTGATATTTCAAGAAAACATTATAATAAAGAATGTTTGTTCGATGCAAAGACAACCAAAGAGAGCTCGAAAAAAATGAAGTTTGGGAAGGACACAATGATGTAAGAATGAGGACTTGGAATGAAGCAATCTCCTCAAAGATTGGAGGATGAAGAGGTTTTTAATCATGTTCATGAGGAATAAAGATTGTTTCCAACCTAAACAATCTACAAAATACTGTCAATGAGTGAGAATACATGAAATCTCTAATCGAGCATGTATACATCTCATTTGTTACAATTCCTAAGAATAAATAGAAGCCATCAAATGTTGGTTTTCCCATTTGAATTTCCACGTTAATCTATGTTGTCTATCTGAATACATGAAATCTCTAATTGAGCATGTATATATCTCATTTGTAACAATTCCTAAGAATAAATAGAAGCCATCAAATGTTGGTTTTCCCATTTGAATTTCCACTTTAATCTATGTTGTCTATGTGAATACATGAAATCTCTAATTGAGCATGTATATATCTCATTTGTAACAATTCCTAAGAATAAATAGAAGCCATTAAATGTTGGTTTTCCCATTTTAATTTCCACGTTAATCTATGTTGTCTATGTGTTAATTGTTCCGAGATTATAATTCTTTGGTGGTAATTAATTCCAACACTAGTTCATTTGGTTTGGTTGCTTTAAAGTTTAATTTCATGCTTGCTTAATTTGTAAACCACACTTTGCAACTAATTTTTGATATTAAGAATTGATGGGAGCCATCAACCACCCAATCTCCCAATTGCTTGGTTGTTGGGTTAAGGAATTATCTTGTACAATTTGTGGAGCAACTGCTATAGCTAGAATTAAATTGGTGGCTTGATATGCCTAATTCCTAACGTTGTCCATGCATACATGATACCTATAATTCGATTTATCATCAATTATATCATTAGTGTATTTGTTTGAATGCTCAAGACCATTTCCATTGGCTATAACTATAACCATCATTTTGTGCACAACTAAGTGTCTAACTTGACTATTTATTAGCGTCCTCTCTCAGTCGGTTGGCCGTCGATTTTTTCCTAAAACAAATAAGTGTCTAACTTGACTATTTATTGCATGTTAGTGTTGTAAATGTGTATTTCTCCGGTTTGGTGGAAAATATTAATGCATGTAAATGATGTATTGAATTCCTATGTAAAGTGGAATGTGCTTATTTACTTTCACTGTATGAATTTTCTAACTCATGAAGTTGAGTTAAGTGAGATGGTCTATGTCCTTGAAAATCTTGAGGCTTAGGAGGAAAGCTTGCAAGATATGGAGAAAATCTTCACTCAGAAAGAGACATGAGTACCCTAGTGTCTGGAGAGACCTATTAAGGGGTCGAGAGTTCTAAACCCTGTGAGAAGCCACTTGTTTTGAGATGGAAATCTTATAGGGCATGCAATCTTTCACCCAATTGTACAAAGGCAGAACTTAAGTAGAGTAAACCTAGAATTCCAAAGCTCGTAGAATTTTGGTAGAACCGTAGAAAGGCCAAAGAAAATACCTTGACTTGTTTAATTCTGAAATCGAATTGTTACCCTGGAAGAAACCATTGTTTTACGGTGGGTGGATTCACAACCTTTGATTCTATGAAGTGAACAGGTCCATATTGTTGGTTGGAGGGTGCCACTTTCAGAGTGATTGAATGATGTTGTACTCAAACTCCGATAGGTAAAGCCTAGAGTTGAAAAGGACTATTGATCTATCAGAGGGTGACTAGAGAGAAATATGGACCATTGGATCCAATAAAGAGACTGTTGGAGGATGGGATATCATTGGTCCAAATAGAAGAATTGAAAATATTATGACATTAGCAATTGTGAGAATCATAGATCCATAGTGAGGTGATCAATGAGATCCCAATCATCGGTTCCGACAAGAGTCACTCTGAGGAGGAGAATGATGACGAACAAGGATCATTGAATACATTGAAGATGTGCTTGGTCGGAGTAAGCCACTTGGAGTAGTTTGTGGAACCAAAGCATATACACTCCGAAGGGGAGGGACTCTGAAGATGAAGGAGGATCATTGATTGGTATGGGGGCAATATTTAATCTTAGTTGTGAGTCTTGTGGGTCCCATTTTTTGGTAAGTCAAATGGGAACTCAAGAGGGAAGTAACTGTCAGGTAAGTAGAGTATCCGATGTAATCACAATTGTTAGAACCCCAGATACGAGGAGCATTATATGTCGGTGGATGATTCATCGGGACATTGTCGTCAAAAGGGAGGTCAACCTAGGTGTTTGGGCATTCCGACGAGAGTGAGTTCAAATAGCCATAGATTGTTGTCCCGAGGGAGATAATCAAATAGTACTATCCGACTGAGGGTGTTTAGAAACGTATATACTTTAGTAAGTTAAGGAGGGACACTTCCCTGAGAATTATTAGGACTTATATTAGATTAAATTGTGATAAGAGAAGTCTCGAACTAAGCAATTGGTGAAATAAATAACATGACATGATAAGAAAGAAAGGAGAAAGTTGACATCCCACCAATGTAAGTGAGATTTAGGGGGTCAGGTGTGTTACACCCAAAAAGGAACTAGGGTGATCTAGCCAATTCTCAAATGTGGGCCTTGGCGTATATAATGTCGATAGTTTTTCACCGTATGCTAAAAGACATCTATCCTTCGAAATTACAAATAGATGTTAATGAGCGAGGGGTCAAGATTCCGAAGGTGGAGAGACTCATTCACATCTAAGCTCCAGTGGATCCTCGAATCCTTCTAATTCCAATGCACGACAAAAAAAACCAAACATTTCGATAGATTGTACCTATGAAGGAGTAGTGGTACATGTCCCACAAAGTCCATCTAGTGGATCTACCAAATTCACATACGAGCTATCAAAGAAACTACATCATTGGATTGAGGATGAGACAAATAATAATGTTGGGGGAATGTTGGAACCTAAGGTTTGAATATCACATGTGCGCCACAAGTAAGTAATGCAAACATGGTGAAACATATGCATGGAGCGGTGACAGATTTTAGAGTTTGCATGAACCAAGGATTAACTATGCGCACCAAACCAATTTTGTATTGCACGCGCCAAACCCATTTTGTATTGCGCACGCCAACCCCATTTTTCACTACACACGCCAACCCATTTTTGTACTACACACAAGAACATAAAAGAGAGTGCATGCAAACTAAATTTGAGTGTATCTTTTGGGAATCATTGTAACTGGTTTTGTAACAACCTTACTGATGGTGGTCAAGATTATGGATGAGCTGGAAAGTTAGTTATGATTGTCAAACCCCATGAAAGATATGGGGGGATGCATGCAGGCATGTAAAGGGTTGGGGATTTTTTTTATTAAAGGAGAGAGTTCATAATTGTATGAGAGAGAAAGTTGGAACAAATTAAGAGTTCAAAGTTTAGTTTTGTAACATTTTTTACATAAGTTTGTTGTTGAGAGATAAAAGATAGAGATGAATGAGAAGAAACATATCTTAGTGCATAGCGTGTCTCTGTTTTGATTTACTGTTGATTCATTTGGAGTAGGCTTCGACCTATGTGCATTTCATTGGACCCGGATGATGTTGAAATGAATGAATGAAATATGAATTCCTTTCTCTTTGCATTTCATGTGTTATGGTTTTGATATATATATGTCTACCTTCTTCTTTATATTAATATATTACTAACTATGAATGAATGAATGAAAGGTTATCTTTGGAGGTTTCCTCTATGTGTTGTCCCTTTACACCCTACACAATACTAATGGTATTTGTGATTCTCATGGTGTCTCATGTGATACCTTCTTTGGTCTTCGATTAAAGATTGAATATGTCGGTGCCTATGGGGTTTTGTTGGTAAAATATTAATGAAACCTAGGTATTTAACCCCCCAACAAGAGATAAGGCCAATAGATACCTATACGAAGTTATTTCCATTTCTCGAGAATAAGTTTTAAGAATACCAAGACTTCCTCATAGTGGTCATGGAAGATTGGGATGAACACATAGTTCAACTTGCACACTTGGGACAAAAGGTCATATAATTGGATAGTTGGAAAGAAGATATGATCACTCACATGTGGGAACAACTACAACAAGAGTGGGTAGAGAAAGAGGATTTCTTGGAGAACACCCAAGAAACTATCCAAGAGAAATGGGAAGCAAGGCCACCATCCATTGCCACTGCCTCAAATGGAACCATGAAAGAGACCATTTCGATAAGTTCACTTTCCATAGGCATTCGTCAAGAGAAATTTGGTGAATTTTAGAAGCATATCAAGGGCATTGGATCTAAACTACTAAGGTAGATGGGATATTATGGACAAGGGATAGGAAAGATAAGACAAGGCATATTGATCCCCATTACAAATACAAGTCTTAGGATTTGATGGCATATTGTAAAATCCCATAACCATGAAAACCAAGACAAGTTTTGTGAAGGAAAAAACATGCCATGATTTGCATGCTCATCAGAAGGAGAAGCAGTGCTAAGTAAATGTGGCATCCCACTACCACCCCAAATTTCATGTGGTGGATTGAAGAATGGAAGCAGTGAGGAGAACTCATAGAATCATCATTCACATGAAATCAAAGAAATAAACAAGAAAATCATCTGTAACACCCTGTTTCCCCTAGTCTGTAAAAATAACTATATTGGCCAAGAACTATGGCAAACTCAAAGATGTGAATGTTTGATTTGATGGACCTTTGTATAAAAGGTTGATGAATGTAAATTATGTTATGATTATGTGTTGTGTGACTGCTGGGAGGGGGATGTGCTAAAAGAGACCACGATGGCTAATGAGAGGTGGTGGAAGGGACCTGGAATGGTTGCGTTAACTTCCACCGAACCAATATTGTACTGGTTTTTACTTTCTCAAAGACCAAAGCAACTCTCTGACCCTGGAATGAATTACCCTCCAGGATGGTAGGTGGAGAGGCTCCTCAAGAGTTAATGAGGGGATAGGGGCGAACCACCCATCCATAGAAGCTCTCAGACCTGACCACGGACGGGGGAATTTGCGCCACACACAATCTTGCAGAAAAGGCAAGAAAGGAAGTGTGGGGAACAAAAAAAATAGAGAATACGCGCGATAGGGATCGCGGAAGAGAACCGGGAGGAACTTTGGAAATACAGGGAGTTCTGAACAGAGGAGAAGGAGAGTAACCTTCATCCTTGACTTCCGTTGAGCTAGAAGTAGGAGACTGAATCTCAAGCATCGTGGTCTAGCTCGGGGGTGGCTAGTGGTAAATCCGTCTGGAGTCACTGAGCCTACGGTTGGGTGGAAATGAGCACCCCTCTCAGCAGTCGCGTCACGCCTGGTGTTTATGATAAGTGTTTATGTCTTGTATTTTGAATTGAATATCCTAGATGCATGCTCATGTTTATACGCTCATAAATGGTTTCTGTATAGAAGTGATTGCCTTGTGTTTTGATTGGGAATATTGGATGCATGCCTATATTTATATATGACCATAATCGATTTATGTATAGAATGAATAAGTTCGGAATACGAGTTTGTTCCCTTGAGATTTGTCCATCTACTTGACTCACGCTATGTCCTGGTTTGATTTCCCGAAGGCACCTTCTCTTGGGAAGTTTCCTTGCATTCCAGAGTCGGAGTGAGTTCCTTGAAAAGACTACCATTATAGTGAACCCATGAGTTTACTTTACCCCTGTCACAAAGTTCATATCTCGGAAAATTAGGAAGGCTTCTCAGTCAGGTCACCAAGCCTAGGGATAATTACCCAAGAACCCTCTAAAGGATCATGTGATCTGAGTCTGGAAACCTTGTACAAGAAAGAGTAGTTCTCTCAGGTTTCGAAGTTGTGGGAGTTAGAAGCTCCGAGAGGTTGAATATCGTGATTCAAGCTCAGAAAGGACAACGAGTCCAATTTTCGAAAGAGAATACCCCATCATTTGGTAGACGAACGGTCAGAATCCTTTCGGAAAGACCCCATATCGATCAAGATCGACAGATCTAGAGGAGGAGTGCAGGCGTTAACACCTCGAACCCTTCATCCTTTACAAGTAGTGATGGGATCCAGGACCGTAGATCCAAGGATATGTTAGAGCTCTATTGACTGTCGATCTTAACCCTTGTGTAGGCGAGAGAGTGGACTCGACAAAGTCTTGAAAGTCCCGAAGTATTCAGAACCGTCCATCGACATATGACATGTGGCATTTGGGTAGCATTTCACTGACTCGCGACTTGGAGTGGTCAAGGGTAAGATCGCACGAACTCACGATTCACGAAATCATGACGTGATTTTGGTCATTGATCCATGAGTGATCTAGACCACTGGTTTAGTGTGAATAACTTTCAGCGTTTCGGCATCCGAGAAACCAAAGGGAAAGACCCCTCGTCTTCGCAACTCGCGAAATCTCGGTATGCAAAACCCCGAATCGGTTTAGCGTGAATAAGTTTCGGCGTTTCGGCACCTAGGAAACCAAAGGGCAAGACCCCTCGTCTTCGCAAGTCGCGAAATCCCGGTATACAAAACCCCGAATTGGTTTAGCATGAATAAGTTTTGGTGTTTCGGCACTCGGGAAACCAAAGGGAAAGACCCCTCATTTTTGCAAGTCATGAAATCCCGGTATACGAAACCCCGAATCAGTTTAACGTGAATAAGTTTCGGCGTTTCGGCACCCGGGAAACCAAATGGTAGGACCCCTCATTTTCACAACTCGCGAAATCCAGGTATACGAAACCTAGAATCGGTTTAGCGTGAATAAGTTTCGACATTTCGGTATACGGGAAACTAGAGGGCAAGACCCTGGTCTTCGCAAGTCGCGAAATCCTGGTATATGAAACCACGACGCGCTCTCTAGACGAGCCCTAGGTCATAGGACAGGGTCATGTGGTAGAAGGAGGAGGTAGGCGCTAGCAGTTAATCAAGGGTCTAAACCCGGGAATTGACATTTTGGGTCCCGAAAGAATCTGGACCGTCCATTTGTAGAGGACGCGTGGCGAAGATCTAAAGCCGCCGGGGTTCTGGAGATCGGGGAAATAGGAGTGAAGACCCTGCCAGAATCCCAAAAGGTAGAATGTCAAGATTTAATCCGGGCCATTGATCAAGTCGAGGATCTGTACCGTAGATCCAGATGATACCGGACTTTCGGGTTTCGGGGATTGAAGGAATAAGGGTTCCTCGCAACAGGAATCTCGAAAGTCGAGTTCTGGTGGTGCCATTTGGTGTTAACGTGTGTTCACTGAGGTGGTCGCATGGAGTAGGAAAAAGGGGAGCCAAGGAGCTCGTTAACCCCATTTCAGGTTTCGACATTTCAAGGGACAGGGAGTCGGGGAGAGCTCGCACACAGAAATCCTGAAACACGAAAGCTGGAAGCACCTTTTTGGTAAGGCCTGTGGTCATAGCCAACGATCACATGGATGAGGATAAGGGAAGGGATGGTTTGCGCTAGGCCCCATAGAAATTCGGGGATTCTGTCCCTCGAAGAAAAGATGAAAAATCTAGGTTGTCTTAGTGGGTGTGTGACATCATCCAAGGAAAGAAGAAGAAGAAGAAGACTGGGAGACCTGCCTCAAACAAAACATTCCTTGTTTTTCACTGCTACAAGAGGAGAGACCATAATGTTGCAAGTTGTTGGTACACAAAGGATTGTTCATTGTGTGGGAATAAAGACCATCTTGAGGCATCTAGATTGGAAAATCAAGCCTCATTCTACAAGCTCAAATGGTTTCATAGGAAGAATGACAAGAAAACCTCTCCAATCCAAAAACAAACTCAAAGGAATGTGGAGAGGAGGAGTATGTTAAGAATTCCATACAACAATGCCAAGAAATTTTTCCACCACTACAATTTGAGTGGTCACTGGGAAGAAAAGTGTTTCTAACTCCATCTAGAGCTTCACCCCATAAACCGCATAGCCAAGGAAAGGGTGTGGAGAGTTGTTGATATTAAAATATGTTAAGTCATAAATCTCTCTCTTGTATATCATGGTTCTATACTTAGATTTTTTTTTATCTTAGGGAGGGTTCATGAGTCTTCATATAAATTCGTCTTTCCCGAAAGAGAACCTTTGTGTTCCACCATAGCCAAATTGCACCAATACTTAGAGTATTTTTGAAGTGTTTCGTGGAATTACCTCCCTTCCGCCATCATCAAAATGTTCTTCAATATTCCACGACCCTCAGTTTATACCACACTTAGAATCTTTTTCTATTTTTCACCACGGATTGAGTTATCATTCATTTCATGTATGTACTTCCTTCCATCCACTTCATGATACTTAGTTTTTCCTTGAGACTTCACCTCTCTCTCTCAATGCTTCAACATTTTTCCATTTTATCCTTTTACTACAGAAGTGATTATCGTATCACAAGTTTGAAAAATATTCTTTTATTTTCGTCTGTCCTTCCGTTTTGTGACACTTAGTCATATTTTGAGATTTTACCATGGGGTTGCGGGATCGGACTTACTCCACACTTGTTTCTTTCATATTCATATCTTTGTCGCTCTGTGATGAATCTTCATTCCTTTATCACTTTCCTCGAGTAATATTAAATGAAAAATATTATGGAAGTAACAAGTGGTTAAATATCAAAGTGTCGTTATTAATGGCGATTTTCTCAAGACCATCCTCAATAAATTCAAATTAAATTTTCCTTAATAATACTATCAAATAAATATCTTCAAGGTTTATTATGTAAAAATAATTTCTTTGGTATTAACGTCCAGTAAGATTGTTCATAATTTGACAACTATTTAAGAAAAATGGATACAAGGAAATAAATCTTTTGTGGACATACTCTGAATACAATTGTGTGAGAGGATCCAAAATATCATCGGTCCAGAGATTATAAATACCATTCCACATTTCCACCTCAAGAAAGAAATGTTAATGATATTTGGATATCGGGAATTTCTCAAGCAGGGTGTGTTTCAGAAGTTTTCGATGCAACATAGCTTTTTTCATGGTGTATGGATACATACTAGAAGAATCAGAGAATCGTTTAGTTGCAAGGACAATCCCCAATTTCTCTAGTGCCATCAACTTTCAAGCAGATGTTAAAGTTACTAGAGCCAACAATAACATTCAAATTCGATGTAGCTAAACAGTTTCTAAAGAATAGAAATGGTGGTTGGGACCTATTGTCGCAATATTTGGAAGACCCGAAAACAATTCCAGAGGATTTATCATTTATATAGGTCAGTCAATTAAGAAAACCATATCAAGGCATGCCTTATTTCTAGGGTTCTTTGACAATAATCAACTTCTATATTTCCTCTTCTAGCTCTTTATATTTTATATTTTTCTATAAATGAGAAAGCGATTTTCGATTAGTTGAAAATTATCTCTTCAGAAATATCATTCCAATTATCAAATTTTAGGAAGAACAAGAAGTTCTATATGTCTGCATATTTAATCTTTTCCATCTCATATTTTCTTGTATTCAAAGGACTCCATTTAGAAAAATAAGTTGACTGTAAGATAAACCTAATTCATACATGGTACCCTACTCTGTGTAAGAAACTCATGTTTGGAAATAGTACTTCAAGACTGTCATTGGATGTGGTAATATTTTTAGATAAAAAGGGAAGTTTTGAGGCAATGAAAAATTATAGTGTCATTAGAGTTTACTGTTCTCGAGAAGCCCCAATTTATCATTCATTTTATGTTCCGGAAAAAATATTTTTAATAGAAGTTTGTAGATAGTACAAGTTTGGGGGCACTTCTTTTATGAAAAAAAAAAAAAAAAACATTTCATTTCCTTGGCATGGAGAATTGGCAAAATTACACTAAAAAATGCTTCAAAATTTGATGAATATGTAGTGAAGTTTGATCAATACAATTTAAATATGGAAAATGAGATAAAAGGGTTTGACCTTAATCAAGATTTCATGAATCACATGATCTCTGTTGGTTTCAGTGTATCATATGCAAATACTTGTTTATTTGGAGAAGAAGAAGATGATGGAAACAACCCTGAAGCAGTCTCAGTTGGAGATCTTGAAACTATTGTTAGCACTAATGAAGCACATCGACAACATAGAAGGGTTGTAAATGAAAGAAGCAAAAGGTCTCAAAATACTTATCAAAGAAGAGGCACACCCAAGAAGAATTCTCAAATTGTAACCCAAGAAAAAAAGAAGCCTGTAACTATATATTCTTGTGATGGAGATGACCATGATCCTCGCAAAGGTAATCTTGAAAGAGCTCATAAGCTCATAATAAATAGTAAAATAAAAAGACATGCAAATCAACCATCAAAAGTGAATAAATAATAGTTGATGGTTGCTTAACATAATTGTACATCCAAAGGGAATTTTAAAGATAAGCAATTTTATTTTTAGTGATTCATTTGTTTGTGAAGTGACTTATATTGTCTTAGTTCCATAGGGTTTGTATGTGAAGAAACCATGTATATGATGAAACATAAGATTTATTTGTGCAAATGCACATGGATGCGATGAAAAATATCATTTAAAAATATAATAAAATAGAAAACATTGCTATTATATTTATAGTTGAGGTGTTATTTGCAAAACTCCACTAGTTATGAGTAAGACATTCATCTCCAATTAAAACTGTCATCTCTTTGTCCTTTAGCATGCCTTCATTTCTAATCAAATTTTCACTAAGTAATAAACTTACTTTGTTATTATTCCCCCTTCACATGTGTTGCCTTATATAGAACTTTCTTAAATATGAAATCCTATAGTCATTACATGGGATCACTAACAAGAGAAATCCTATATCAAGCATGATGACAAGTGTGTACATAATGGGAAACTATGACGGCAAGTGTGTGTACATAGTGGGTATTTAATTTTTGATGCGATAGCTTGTCACTTAGCATGAGTCTTATTTTTTTTAAATAATGAACACATAACACCTCAATTGTCTGGGCGTCGAATCTATGTTAATATGAAACTATATACACAATATTTCACAACGCCAACATCATATATATATAATGAAGCTACAAGGAAGGTAGCATCATAATCCTGTAACATGTATCGTGTTAAAGTCGATTCCGTGCTAGGTTGCGTTGCAACATGTATCGTGTCAAAGTATTTCTCAAAGAGTAGGTGAATAAGGCAAGGAATGGTTACACAACCGAGTAGGGTGAACAAGGCAAGGATTGGTTACACAACCAATTAGAATAGAATATTTGGTATAGATATTCGAATCTAGATATAACACGTATTATATTGTATAAATTATTTATTTATATAACGCTAAATAAAAAAAATAGATTAAAAGCAGATGTTTTTCCTAATTTCATCCAGTAAATTAATAAAATAAAATTGCAATATTTATTTATATAATGTTAAATAAATACAACACTTTCATAACTTTGTGCCACTTAATGATGATAGAACTCTACAACAAACTCAAACTCTGGCAACTTATTAAGTGTTGATAAAACTCAAACACAATAAGATTTATATCGCTCACAAAAGTTCTAAAAGATATTGTTGCATATGGAAAACCACCAACTAAAAATGATCAAATGCATTAAATGCTAACAGAACTCCGTCGTCGGGTCTGCAATAAGGAATCTAAGTTCATAGCGAGTAAAAATCAAGATAAATACATTAATTTAATTATTTAAATTAAAAACTAGAAACTATAGCTTACAACTTTAAACAATTCACAAATTTTTAAAAAGTCAAACGCAACTAATATATAGTCTATTGGAAGATTGGTTGTTGTCATTGATGTCAACCCTAGTCATGGGTTTTGGACCGCAAGATTGACAAAGGTATTTGGACATGAAGGACAATGCACATGCATATAAAACACCCATGAATGGATAGTATACATCATGTTGTTTCCAGTGGTATGTGGCACATCACGTGGATCCTCATGGTTGAGGAGAAATGAATTTTTGAAGATGACAAAGTGAATTGAAGAAGGAAGTACATGTAGGCCCTGAAGATAATTAAAAAAAAGAATTACAAAATAAGAAAGTGTCAGGTTGGCCCTAATGTTGAAATGAAGTGACATAAATGGTATAAATAAACATCATTATACATCCATTTTGATACAAGTCGAATTTCAGAGGAAATAAGAAGTAAAGAAGGCCATATTTCAAGGGAGGATGAAGTCTTTTGGTGATGTGTTCTAAGGTATGTTATTTTCAGGCCATCTTACCATTTTTGCTATAACTTTTTTTCTAGAATGATTCAGATGGTGAAATTGCTATGGTATTGAGAATACATATCAAGGTACCTTTGGTAAAAATTTCAGCTCTTGATTCGCTATAATTATGGATATACACTCCATGGAAGATAGGGTTTGTGACCAGTCCTGAAGCTAGTCAATAAACAGGTGTTCCAGGTAAAACAGTCATAACTTCTTCATCGAGAATCCAAATGACGTGGGACAAATTTCATTGGAAATAGTACGGACTTTAGTTTCTTGTGTACGAGTTTCAGAATCAGATGTTAAATATTGAGTGCGGGGAATTCTGTACAAGTTCGGTCTCCTGAATAGACTAGAATTGAATAAAGTCTACCATTCTTTCTATAACTTCTTTTTGGGGAGGATTCAAGGAGTGAAACTTGGAGGAATTTCAGAGAATACATTGAGTAATATTATATATAGGATCAGAGTACTCCAAGAATTGAAGAATTGCAGAAATTGAAGAAGTCTCAGGAAGCATTATCAGGTTCTATGTGATGATTGGTTGATGGTGATGATTTAATGTAAAGTTTTATTATCTCTCATATATTCTTGGGTGGAAGGAAGGGGAAAGGATGGAGAGTTCAACTCTCTCTTGATAATGGAGGATTGTATCTTCCTCTTGGAGGTTTATCCCTCCCTTTACATTTGGAATTTGTAGCTACCTTTGGAAGCCATTACTTCCCTTGAACAATAACTATTGATTATTTCTCATATATTGTGCATGGTGTATTGTGATGTATTGGTGTAACTCTTATACTATTGTTCATTTTTCATTGGATATAGTTGAATGGTTTAAGCATAAGTTGAAAAAGGTTTTAAATTGTACTTAATACTAATTCACCCCCCTCTCAGTATCAACAATTGGTATCAGAGCGGGTTACCTTTAGTACAGTTTAACCATTGGAAGGAAGATCCTAAGAAGAAATGGAAGACAAAATTCCAAATGGGATTCCACCATTTGATGGAAGCAATTTTGAATACTGCAGTAATAGAATGGAAACTTACTTGAAATCTCTTGGGGTAGATGTTTGGTTCTTAGTTGCTTCAGGATACAATGCTTTGAAGAAACCAAAGACTACAACTTAGAAGGAAGCAAAAAGGAACAACAAATTGGCAATAGATTCCATCCTGGATGGATTGACAGATTCAGTGAAATCCAAGGTGGGATCATGTGCATCATCAAAAGAGATTTGGGACAAGCTACAAGACTTTTATGTAAGGGAAGACACAGAAGAAGAAGAAAAAGAAGAAGGTGAAGCAAATTACAACATCTCAGATTTCAAAGAAGAAAATAGAGGTCAGTTCTTTTGCTTTAATTGTGAAGGAGTAGGTCATGTTTAATTTGAATATCCTCATCCAAGGATTGAAAGAAATGACACTGAAGAAAAGAAAATTAAGAAGTTGAAGCAAATTACAACATCTCAGATTTCAAAGAAGAAAATAGAGGTCATTTCTTTTGCTTTAATTGTGAAGGAGTAGGTCATGTTTAATTTGAATATCCTCATCCAAGGATTGAAAGAAATGACACTGAAGAAGAAAATTCCAATGAAGAAGAAGAAAATCATGAAGAAAAAATTATTCAACAAGAAGATAAGAATCTTAAAAAATTGAAGCCTGTTGAGATTGAAAATAGCAAGCTCAAAGACACGCAAAGAAAACTAAGAATTGAATTGGTTAGTTGTGAAAAAACAGTTGTAATCTTGAAGAAACAATTAGAAGACTTTGAAAAACTAAGAGAAGAAACCATTTCCTTGAAAACTCTACTCGAAGAAGAAAGAAGAATAGGAGAAGTAAGGAATGTCCAAATGAAGAAGAAAGAAGAAGATTGTGAGAAACTTGAACAAGAAGTGGTCTCATGAAGGAAGAGCTTAAGAAACTCTCAAGTGCCAAAAGACTTAACACATCTTGGATGCATGGGTGAAAATTCATACAAAGAAGATGAAAATACCAACAAGAAGATTGAAGAAAGAGCTACACAGATAGTTGATGAGAAGTGGACCAGTATACCAGAAAGAATGAATGATTACAAAAGAGATGAATATCCAAGAAGACCTCCTACCTTCATGAATCAAAGAAGCTTCAGTTAGTATGAAGGAACCTACAAAAGAATAGATCATGAACCCAGATGGACTACATCACAAAGAAGCCTACTTACTCCAAGGTATCAACATTTCTTTCTTGGTCATTGTTATACTTGCAAAATTTTTGGACATAAGACAATTAATTGCAGAATCAATGAAAGGAACACATACGCAAGAAACATGAATGGTGTAAATAGAAGATATGGAAATAATCATGGATTTGTCAACATA
>ML788317.1:181825-200346 GCA_009831015.1 Picea engelmannii
TTGTGTGTGTGTGTACATACATACATACATATATGTATGTATGTATATACACACTTATATGTATGTATGTATGTATAATAAAGTAATAATAGGGAGATGATCAAGATACTAACCTCCTCTATGAAACTTTCATGTCAAGTGGCATTCATTGGCCTGTATCAAGTCTTCCCACAAATCGAGCATATGTGAGGGTCACATGAGCTAGGATGGGAATGTCTAGTGTGTCCATGTGGCTCTCCTAACCAAACTCTATTCTAGAGCCTGAAGGCCCAACTCCTCCCACAACATCACTTGAAAGTCCCTCCTTGTAGGATAATTCTATGAATGTGCTATGTTGCACTAGGCTATGGGTCAAGGTGGATGTGGATGAATGGTTTTGGCTAACGTTTTCTATTGTGGGAGGATGTTGGGTAGGGGGGTTAGGCCTCTTATTCTTCTTAAGAACAAAAATAACTAACAATGGGTCACACGTAGTATTTTTTTGATCATGTGTGGACCCATGACCTACCCTTTGGAATTCACTAATGTAAAATTAGTTGGCATGGTGGCATAAAAACAAAATTAGCCCATAATTTCCTAAGGAAATACAAAGTCATCTTCCTATTATTGTAGGGAGGTTTGTCAAATAGCATGAATGACCTATCCATCCAATTGTCTATAGATGGTTGCTAGATGCACCAATTCGTAAAAATGTGTTTCTTTTTCACTGGAGGATCTCTTCCAGTTGTCGAGTCAATATACAATGTCATCAAGTCTCGTTTTGAAATTTTGAGGTCTTTGACTTGGTTTTTTTTCTAGTATTATCCTAAAATAGTCAATCATTATGGCCCCACAATCATAAATGTGTGTTAACTAGCCTTGGGCATAAGGGTTCTTAGTGAACTCAACCTTGCATCAATTTCATTGTTTACATTTCCTAGTTTTAGGTTGGGGTTTGGTCCGTATTCATGTGGTGATGTTGGGTTTGGGTTTTCATCCAAATTGGATCCATATAATTTTTCATCTATATTGGTACTTTTTGGGTGGAAAATTTGGAGGAATTGGTTTGCAGGGACCATTTATAGGTTTCAGTTTGGATATTTTGGATCTTGAACCTTCCAGATCCATTTTGAGGCTTCAAATGGAATTTTTTAGGGGAAAAACTTTGCAAGCATAGATTTCAGTCCCTTGCCACTATTTTAGATATTGTTACCTTTCCAACAATGTGAATATCACTTCAATAGAGCCATAGTAGGTTTAACTCCATGATTCTTCCTTGATTCTTCCTCGTAAACAAATGCATTTGTCTTTGTGGTTACTCCCTCTACGAGTCTATCTCCCACTGTAGAAACATCTATGTATGTTCCTTTTGCCCCTCATCTTTTCCATTTACAAGGGTTAGGGTTTCCTATATGTTTGGTGCATATTCCTTGGTGCCGAACATACTACGATAAATTGGAAGGTGACTGAAATAGGACTCTCCTAAAGTGTATCCATTCTCTCTTCCCAGATTGGATGACACACTATTGTATGAAATCATAGAGTTGTTGGGAAACTCTCTTTTGGAGCGAAGCTCCATGGAATCAAACCTCCTCGACTTCGTGGATCCAATTATTAATTCATTTTCCTGTGTCTGTGTCTACAAACCTATTTTTTGGTAATCAATGTTGGCCTTCTTGTTCATAGGTTTCCTGCTCTTGGGTTATCGATTCATTGGATTAAGGAATCATTATTTTGGATATTTAAAGCATACCCTCTACTACAAAAATTCTCTCTATTACACTCAGTTGTCGATTTGAAACCCCATCCCCAACTACCCTCAGAGTTAGCCACCTTGATTTGATCCCTGGGTGAGGGTTTCTTGGGAATCGAGTAGATGATGTTGGAAATACCCACCTAGTTTTTGGTAATCGATCTCATCTTTCTTGTTCATAGGTTTCCCACTCTTGGGTTATCAATTCATTAGATTAAGTAATTCTTATTTTGGATATTTCAAGCATACCCTCAGCTACAAAAATTCTCTCTATTATACTCTTCATTTGTCGATTTGCAACCCCAGCCCCAACTACCCTTTGAGTTAGCCACTATGATTTGATCCCTTAGCGAGGGTTTCGTGGGAATTGAGCAGATGATGTTGGGAACACTCACCTATTTGATCCCTTGTCGAGGGTTACACGGGAATCCAACAGATGATGTTGAAAATACTCACCTATTTTTTGGTAATCAGTGTTGGCTTTCTTGTTCATAGGTTTCCCACTCTTGGGTTATCGATTCATTGGATTAAGGAATTCTTATTATGGCTCTTTCAAGTATACCCTCTACTACAAAAATTCTCTCTATTACACTCTTCAGTTGTCGATTTTCAACCGCATGTAATACCCTTGTTTCCCCCGGCTTGTAAATATAACTTTAACTTGCCCAAAAGACCGTGGCAGATTGAAAATGTGTGAATGTTGGATTGGTGAACCTTTTTGTTATAAAAGGTAATGTATGTATTTATTTTGTTAATTAAAAATGGATAGTGTTGCATAACTTATGAAAGGGGGGTTTTCCAAGATAGACCATGATGCTATGACAGAGATGGTGAGGGGAACCAGAAATGGTTGAGATGACCCCCACCAAACCAGTACCTTACTAGAGTTAATTTCTCAGACCCAAAACAATCCTCTGACACATAAATGAATTACCAATCAGGATAATAGTTGGTAAATCCCTCAAGAATTAATGAGGATATGGAGAAGATAACCCATATGCAAGGCTCCCAGGACTGTTCATGAGCTTGGGATTCATACCCACACAATATTGTTGAGGAAGGAAAGGAAGGAAGGGATTTGAGGGTAGAGGCAAAGGGGGAAAGGAAGATGAGAGCGTGTGCAACTCAAGAGTTCGAAGGAGAACTGAGAAACAAAATTTGTTATGGGTGCAAGAAGTTTCTGATAGCGTTTTCAGTCCAAGCTGGTAAACGGGGCTGCAGAGAAGACGAGTGAATGTGTAAGTACTCGTTGCAGGCCCCCTTGCTTGGTATAGATAATTTTTTTTGCTAAGTTCTCGTGGGAGGAGGAGAGTAACCTCTGTCCCTGACTGAAGCAGAGCAAGAAGGAAAGATTCTCTCTCAAAGCATCATGGTCTAGATAGGGGGTGGTCAGCGATAAATTCATTCAGGAGTGGTTGTTCCTACGGTTGGGTGGAAACAGGCACCCCTTTCAGCATTCGCTACACGATTTTGGTCTTTGATAAGTATTTTCATACTCTGTGTAATGAAATGGAAGTGATGGTTGAATGTCTGTATTTATCGTTAAGTTTTACAGTGTTTGATCAATCAATATAATGCTCATTTTCTTCTGTAAACGTATGTATTTACATGGTCTTTTGTTTTCCTGAGCTTAACATCAAGAGAGCTATGGGACATGAGTCTGTAAGTGAATCTATGTATAAGCTACGATTTCCACACTAGCTAGAAATTTCCTAAGGGAATTTTTCTTTCCCAAGGATAGACCTTGTAATGTGAGAGAGTCGGGGTAGAGTTGACTGGAATACTTAAGTTTTGTCGACCCCTCGAATTTACCTTCACGGGAATAATCAATTCGAACTCCGTGGAAGGAGGGTGCCTCCTTCAAACCTTTCACCTATGTGATCGAGGGTTTATGTCCACAATTCTAACCAAATCATGGCTAAGTGTTGAGCGTGTAGCCTCGAGGCTTGTCAAATATTTCATATGAACAAGGTCTAGGAACCTTGCACTAGGCCCAAAAGGAGATAATATTTGTTGGCTTCAAAACTCCATGAGTTCATAGCTCTGGGGTGTTATGGACTTATCACTCTCAAACTATTCAAAGACAACTTGTTGTTATGATTACTCGCAATGTGGACCAACATCTGGTGGTTCCCTTAACTGTGATCGTGGGATCAGTTCCACCATTAAACCCTAACCCACTTACCAATCATGAACTAATACGAGTCACATATCCTAGGGTATTTAGAAGTTTCCCTGGTTATTGGGTCTACACTGAGGTAAATCTGGTGTTGACCACTTCGGGAGAACAACGATGTCATGACACCAAATTCCTAAATGTCGGAGTTACGAATTAATGTGAGTTGTGGATCTAGGGAGTCTGTGGAGGACCCCTCTTAACCATATAATCAACCCATGGAGGGACTCACGTACAACACTTCAGCAAAGTCCTACTCTGGGAGAAAAGGAGTGTGGAGTGGGCAGAACCTCCGAACGCCGAAGTCACATAGTGATAAGAGTCGTAGATCTGAGGACACTGTGGATCCATCCTCTACCGTTAGATCTAGACCGCTGATCTGAAAATAGTGGGTTAACTTGTTATGCTATGCAAGCACCCTCTACTTCATAAAAATAAAACTTTACAGGACCTTGCTCCATGTGTTAAAATATGCATGATGAATTATGTGTTAAGTTCATGCTTCTTTTAAATGGTTATGTGTGAGGTCTTTGGAAGATTAAATATGTTGTTTTCATAAATACAACAGCAAAAATAAGTTGCAGGAAATAATAACTAGCAAACACTCACAACAAGAACAACATGATAAAGGAGTTCACCCCTCTCTGGGCTACATCTCCTTGAGCCTCCATCAATGGACTTAGCTCTCTGGGATTAATTTGTCAACGATTCTTTTACAAGATGCTGCTCAACTCCAATGGAAATACTGACTATACCATTGGGTTCAAAATACATAAAAACCCCAAAAATGACTAATAGAACTCTGAAAACGGATCATGTCTCATCCGGGCATGACCTCTTCTACATGTGGCCTTAAGCTTCCCTGAGCTTCTCTTTGGAAAAAACACCTGTAAAAGTCCTCAAATGGATCTGAAACCTATCCCAAAGTGTTCAGAGCATATTAATTAGCCAAAAATGATTATTCAATCACAGAAAACAAACATAGGCTCATCTGAGCAAGACCTTAAACAATGAGGGCTTCAAGCTCCCTAGAGCTTCCTGAAACTTCAATGGTTAAAAAACTACAAAATAAGTCTTCAAATGGTTGTGAAATCAGTGCCAATGGATTCAGAATGTCCAAAAACCCCTAGCTGGGCTTTTACGACACCTCATTTGGCCAAAAAATGAAGAAGATAGGCCTCCTGCCATTCTCTTCCTTCAAGCTTGTTGTCTCTGGTTCGCCAAAACGCACCTCTGGGTGTTCAACCTAGCTCACGTGTGTTTTTATCTGCTTAAACCCAGCACCGAGCGCAATCGCATAACTGTGCAAATTGTAGGATGGCTAGGGCGCGTCTAGCCCCTAACCGCCAATCCCGTGGACATATGGGTCACTATGTGACCGAACCCGCACATACAAAAAGGCCACGGTTTTAAACTTATGGAAATGTACCAAGTGGCCAAGTGCGCGGGCCTGAATTCATTTGAAAACGTGCATGGGGTTTCAATGGTTATATGGCAGTTTATGTGACCGGGGGTTGGGGCTCCGTTTGAAATACAAACTCGCGCGCGCTCTCCATGTGGTAAATGGTCACATGGGCGAACATGTGAAACCGGGGACTGGGGCTAAGCCCCAGCTCGACCCCCGCGCCAACTATTAAACAATGTAAACTTAAATACATTTTAAACCATTTATATAACAAGGCATATGATATGGCGCGTTGGTAGGGCAGACTTTGTTAAAGCTTTACATGGTGGGAGGAGGTCTGGGGTTCGATCCCCACAGAATCCATTATATTTTAAACAACCAACCAATTACAACGGTGCCATGTGGCAGCCCATGACTGGGCCACGTGGCACCATACCATTTGTCCATTAAATGCCATGTGTCGCAACATCACTCATCCATATCTACCAATCCGAAACTACCACGTCATCATATGTCAACTCAACGTACAAACATGCCACATCAGCGTACGACCTCTGCCACGTCAGCATCCATACAGACTATACGGACTGCACAGTCAACACTCATTTTTTTTCCTTGTTTGGTGATTCAAACAGATCACGATATCTCTCTCATCCGACGTCCGTTTGAACCCAAACAAGTTGTGTTGGGTTCGTGACGATGAGGGATACGCACTCGTTCATTTTGAGGCAATTCCGAGAACACTTATTTTTGAGCTAAATTTTGACCCTTGGTCCATATTTTGATCACGCCTTCCCACTGAAAGGCTTTTAGACTCACAAAAGCTTATGATTATCTGTCTGAAATTCAATACTCCTCTGCTTTCAAGTTCTATCAACTGATTCTACTTGAAAAGTCTTTTTGACAATCACCTGGATACTTTGACATGCCTTGCACTGCAACTGGCTATGTCCCTCAACCATTGTTCTCTGACTGCTGCTGACCCACTGTTCTCTTTGTGCTTGGAAGACTGCCAACCTTCCCACTGAGAATCAAGTCCCTCTTGTGAACTCTTTGGCGTCAACACAATCCGCTCTCCAATGGCTGCAAAAACTTTCCTACGACATCTTGTCACAAGCCAAGAAAACCATCAATCTTGAAAACAAATTTATACAAGACTGAAAATGATGCCAACAAAGTCTTTTTTCTCTTCAAACAAACTGTCGCATCTTGTACTTCATCAAAGCACATGGTGTTTTCCTGCATCTTGGTGTACCCAAAATCAACTTACAAACCAACAAACACCATCGACTAAACACAAGTCGAAAAACAAAATCGACACAACATAGTCGTCAGACAAAAAGTCGAAACTCATTTGAAACATATCGACCTTCCCAAACTGACAAATAGACATTCATGATATACAATCATGTTATAATCATGAGCCATTCATGATGAACTATCACGAGGTTCACTGTTTACGCACACACAAAAACACATGCATGTGCGTGACTCTTCAACTCTCCTTCAAGTACAAACATAAGTACATAAACCCAAAACATGTGGGTACATAAGAGTTTAATATGAAAAAGATATATGGCTGCAACAAGTGAACATCATACCCCACTTTTACATCCTCCTGGCGAAGTTGTGCAACAACAAAATTGCCTTCAAATGAATTGCATTCACATGCAACTTGCATCATACAAGTTGTGATAAACTATTGCAACTTATCATACTCTCAACATAAATGCACACATAAGGCTGAAAAGTGCATTTACAACAGAAAATCCAAGCCTTACTTGCTCAAGAAATCCAACCATTTCTTACCAAGCCAACTCAACGGTGACTTTTTCTGTTGAAAAATCGTCCTCTTGTGAATCATCTTGACTCACATCAATGATGGAATCTCCTCTTCCATTCTTTCCAACCTCTTTATCCATCTGCTTCTTGTACTGTGGATGAGTGGTTGGATGCAATGTCCAACATTGGTCAATGAGATGACCCTGCTTCTGGCAATGAATGCAAATCTTTTGCATCCTCTTTTCACATTGTCTTTGCTTGGAAAGTTTCCTGAAAGTGATCAATATTTTCCAACATTTCGAAACATGATGGTTATATAAACCACAATATGCACATGGAATTTTTCTTCCATTTTTACATGCAAATTTATCATGCTTATCATAATCAAAAGAAACTGAATGATAAGCAGAATTATACCTTGAACATTCACCTTTATCGCCTCTTTGAGGAGGTGAATTTGAAGAGTTACAAGCTCTCCTTTGAAGACCAACAATAGTGTTCTTGTCCTCATCGCTATCACAACTCTTTCATTTCACACATTTGCATTCAACTTGAACACAAGCTTTGCATGCTGGAGGGGTTGAACTTTCACCTTTATAGCCTTCTTGAGAAGGTGAACTTGAAACAAAATTTGTTCTTGTAACTTTTTCCTTTGTCTCCTCAACTTTGGAATTTGCTCCATCTCTTTGTTCATATCCAAGACCACAATACTTAGGTCTCTCTTCAACAACAATAGGCTCAACAATGCCTTGTGCATGCTTGCCTAACCCTTTACCTTCATAGCCCATTTTTAACAATAACTTGGACCCTATTCCTCTTGTCTGATTTTCAAAAACACAAAAACATTCATCTTGAGAGGAATTTGAAGATAAACCAACATTATATACCTTATGTTCATGCATGTACTTGGTAAGGGTTTCCTTTGCCTCATGGAGTTGAGTCTCCATCTCATGCAACTTTTCAAGAAGTTGTTCTTTCTCCTCCTTCATGGTCATCAAATGCTCTTTAAGGGAAATGCTCTCTTTTCTATCTTCCCACATCTCTTTCACCACATCTCTCATGGTTACAATCTCCTTCAACATCTCTTTGTCAAATAACTTAGATAATGAAGATGTATGAGAACTATCAATGTTTGAAGCTTCCTCCATCCTTGCAAGATATCAAACTTCAACACAAAACTTGCACAATAATACCAACAACTAAATCTCAAGCTATCAATGGCAATCACATGAGCAAAACAAACTATGCTCTGATACCACCTGATCTGAAAATAGTGGGCTAACTTGTTATGCTATGCAAGCACCCTCTACTTCATAAAAATAAAACTTTACAGGACCTTGCTCCATGTGTTAAAATATGCAAGATGAATTATGTGTTAAATTCATGCTTCTTTTAAATAGTTATGTGTGAGGTCTTTGCAAGATTAAATATGTTGTTTTCATAAATACAACATCAAAAATAACTTGCAGCAAATAATAACTAGCAAACACTCACAACAAGAACAACATGATAAAGGAGTTCACCCCTCTCTGGGTTACATCTCCTTGAGCCTCCATCAATGGACTTGGCTCTCTGGGATTAATTTGTCAACAATTCTTTTACAAGATGTTTCTCAACTCCAATGGAAATATTGATTGTACCATTGGGTTCAGACTATATAAAAACCCCAAAAATGACTAATAGAACTCTGAAAACGGATCATGGCTCATCGGGGCTTGACCTCTTCTACATGTGGCCTTAAGCTTCCCTGAGCTTCTCTTTGGAAAAAAAACACCTGTAAAAGTCCTCAAATGGATCTGAAACCTAGCCCAAAGTGTTCAGAGCATATTAATTAGCCAAAAATGATTATTCAATCACAGAAAACAAACATAGGCTCATCTGAGAAAGACCTTAAACAATGAGGGCTTCAAGCTCCCTAGAGCTTCCTGAAACTTCAATGGTTAAAAACCTACAAAAGAAGTCTTCAAATGGGTGTGAAATCAGTGCCAATGGATTCAAAACGTCCAAAAACCCCTAGCTGGGCTTTTACAACACCTCATTTGGCCAAAAAATGAAGAAGATAGGCCTCCTGCCATTCTCTTCCTTCAAGCTTGTTGTCTTTGGTTCGCCAAAATGCAACTCTGGGCTTTCAGCCTAGCTCACGCGTGTTTTTACGTGCTTAAACCCAGTACCGAGCGCAACCACATAACAGTGGAAACTGTAGGACGGTTAGGGCGCGTCTAGCCCCTAACCTCCAAGCCCGTGGACATATGGGTCACCATGTGACCGCACCTGCACATACAAAAAGGCCATGGTTTTAAAATTATGGAAACGCGCCAAGTGGTCAACCACACGGGCCCGAATTCATTTGAAAACGTGCGCGGGGTTTCAATGGTTATATGGCAGTTTATGTGACCGGGGGTTGGGGCTCCGTTTGAAATACAAACTCGCGCACGCTCTCCGTGTGGTAAATGGTCACATGGGAGGACATGTGAAACCAGGGGTTGGGCCTAAGCCCCAGCCCGACCCCTGCGCCAACTATTAAACAATGTAAACTTAAATACATTTTAAACCATTTATATAACAAGGCATATGATATGGCGTGTTGGTAAGGCGGACTTTGTTAAAGCTTTACATGGTGGGAGGAGGCCTGGGGTTCGATCCCCACGGACTCCATTATATTTTAAACAACCAACCAATTACAACGGTGCCACGTGGCAGCCCATGACTGGGCCACGTGGCACCACACCATTTGTCCATTAAATGCCACGTGTTGCAACATCACTCGTCCATATCTACCAATCCGAAACTGCCACGTTAGCATATGTCAACTCAACGTACGGACATGCCACATCAATGTACGACCTCTGCCACGTCAGCATCCGTATGGACTGTACGAACTGCACAGTCAACACTCATTTTTTTCCCCTGTTTGGCGATTCGAACAGATCGCGATATCTCTCTCATCCGACGTCCGTTTGAACCCAATCAAGTTGCGTTGGGTTTGTGACAACGAGGGCTACGTACTTGTCCGTTTTGAGGCAATTCCGAGAACGTTGATTTTTGAGCTAAATTTTGACCCCTGGTCCAGATTTTGATCAACTGCGGTCAGCACGATGCTGACCACTCCGGGAGAAAAGAGAAAGTTGCACGGTGGATTCCCCGAACGCCAAATTTACAAAGTGATCAGAGTCATAGATCAATGGATTTACATGGACACATATTGAATGTGTGATCTAAGGGTGTCAGAAGGCTATCAGTCCATAGTGATGTGGCATGCTGACGTCAACCAAGGTGACATGGACCCACGACTGACGTGCCATGTGTCACCTTGATTCATACTTTTCACATACCCTATGTGCCCATTAGAATGTGATACATGTCACCCACTAACGAAGCCATGTGTCGTCTCTTCCTTGCCACATGTCACCCCCTTGACACCTACTCGATTGGTCTATTGGTGGGTGGAGTACTCAGGGCCCACCTATCCTTACCTATGTGTTTAATATGCCACCACGTGTAAGGGTGGACCCTTCAAGAGTCTGGGACTTCAGGACTTCAGAGGATTGAGGTGTAGTGTCGTAATTAAGTTGAAAAGGCCGAAGGCTAGAGCCACATGGCGAGACTTCGGGCTCCTTCGGGAGTTCAGGAGTTCGAAACTCTGGGGGATATGCACATAGAAATAAAAAGGGGTGTTCAACACCGAAGCATCAAACGTCGAATTCTCGTAACTTTGTACATTACACGAGGACGAAGTCCCATCGATGGATTTAATGGTGGATGGATTTCCACCATAGAGGTAGGAGCACTAGGGAGATCTGGGAATTCGGGGAAATATTGGGGTAGAATGAAGGAGACGAACCTACATGGGCGTCATGTGTCCCCTGACCAATGACGCCTGAAGAACCTTGAAAGGCCATAATTTCAAATCAAGAGCTTGGATTTGACCATGGAAGCAGTGGTTGGAAAGATCGTGGTGAGAAGAAGAGGTTGGAAATCCCAGTAATAGGATTCAACAAAATTAAGGAAAGTGAAATTATGATGCCCCATCCCTTAAAAGAGTACTTAGGGGTCAAGTGTGTTACACCGCAACCCCAACTATACTTTGAGTTAGCCACCGTGATTTGATCCCTGGGCAAGGGTTTCTTGGGAATTGAGCATATTATGTTGGGAATGTATAGGGGCAATGAACAATTGAGGATGTATATGGAGATGAAACAAATAGATATGATTCTCGAATTCCAGCAACACATGGATGACATCATCACCAGAACCTTGTCTTCTAAAAAGAGGGCCAAGAGATTGTAGTGCCCTAATTTGTATATTTATCCGCAGCGGGAAAAATCTAAATGTCCAAAGATTCAAATACTACTCGACGACCTCAGGGTTTCATTTGTAGCACCATTATCCATGGTCCAAATTCATAACTGCATTTGGAATTTTGGATGCATTGATTCTATATTTACTTCTTTAGCATTTTGTTTGTTCAAGAACAATTACGTTGTGGTTTAAAGTATCATGATATTGATTGGTTACAAGGAACCTACATTTATTTTATTTACAACTAGTATGGTTTTGACAATGCACATATATTCAACCATAGAGACTCCTCATCCCCCTGGTTGTCAAGGAGGATTTTGACATTCTCATGTATGAGAATAGATGGAAGGGTTTTATAGTAATGCCAAGATTAGCCAATATGTTGGTGGTTCTTTCTTTCTGTTTGACTCTTTCGAGATCAAGAGAAATACTTTGGAAATAAGATAACTTAGCCCATTTGAAAGACCATGTACCTTGCTTAGAAAGGGAAGAATCAATCACACGATTCTTCTAGAAGAGAAGGCAATAAAAGAAGCACTTGGGAGATTTTTTTTTTGAAAAGTTCATAATGATGCCTAGACTCACAAACACCCCTTCAGATTAAGGGGGGAATGTTGGATACCTAATCCTCATGGTTATGATATTTTGTAAATATCATTGTAAATACGAATTATGAGAAATATGAAGAGTTTCAGGTGAGATGAAGAGTCATTCATACCTCTTGGAAGATGAAACCAAAGGTCATGTCAATTGTATTTATGAATGTTTCATGTTAATGCAATTCAGGAAAGTGTGGAGTTACTCATTTCCTTCCTATATATAACTTGACATTCCCACCTTAATATTACTACATTGATAGAATTGTCAAATTCTCAATACTACAATTTATGTAGGAATTTCATGGACTAACAATAAGGAGCAAGGTTTCCAATGACATAATTCACAAATTCTCAATACAATCATTTATGTAAGAATTTCATGGATTGGAAGTGGGGAGTAGGGTTTTGAGGGTCTTGAGGGAAAGGGAGTTTCATGTTTTATAGATCTTTGATATATGTGTGGGGTCAAACAATAGTACACATCGCAATTTCTCAAGCACCAACTAAGGAGTCTTGACTATACCCTTAGTTGTACTACCCAATTATCCAGGTACTAGAGAGTAATATTCCCAGGTGTTTCTCTTGGTGCACTATAGAAACATGATGGTTAATTGACTTATCTAAAGTTGGTTTCATGTAACCTAAGAGAGTTCTGATATACCCTAGGGTATGTGGAATTGAAATTCTATATACAAGTAATTTCTATTGTGGTACTAATCAAAGGGGTACCAACAAGGGTTACACGAGTGTCCAACTAGGTGAAACTACTTGTATTTTCTTCTTGTATTCTTCTCCTACCATAGATTTTCTTGTTGAACATATCATTATGTTATTTACAGATGTCAGAATATGTCTCTATCCTAAAAAATGTAATATTGGCCCAATCTGAAAGTGCTTTAATGTCACTTGTGGGCTTTTTAATTAGTAAATTGGAAGATTATGAGAAAAAATAATACAATTTAGTCAAATTATTGTAGAAATGACAAATTACAACAACAATAGGTAATAGAAGAACCAGAATACCACACAATGTTATACTTTTATTAATGAGAGCAATGTTCCATTGCCTCCTCAAGGGGGAAACCTTCAAATGAACAAAGCCTTGTTTATAATATACTTCACAAGACATCTCATTACATTGATTATGTTTCTTTATATATTTCTATCTACCTCCTAGGAACATTCTAGAGAAGGAATTTTCTAATAGGAAGAACCTTTTAGTAAGCCTTAATAAGTATTACAATTATTTCTTTCACACTACTACATGGACCTTATTTAGTAGAGATGACCTCCATACATAGAAACCTATCTATCTACTTTTGGGGTTAGGGTAGGACCCTAACATAATGCATGAAAAGACCGATAATCTCTAGTTCCATCTATAGTTAATGACCTTAGTTTCTCATTAGGGAGCACTAATATAATGGGTAATTTCATTGTAATGAAAAATATTGGAAAATTGTTTACATGGACATATAAACATGGCTACATAATACTTGCATTATAAAAAAAGCAAGGAAATCATAACATTTTTAGGGAAGGCATCAAATTTGAGGTATAATTAATTTATATAGTGAATTTTGTGCATGTGATCTGATCTAAGTTGCATACCACCTATACGAATACAACTCATATACATGAGGGAATATGATTGGGCCATAGAATCCAAGAATACAAATTCTCAAAATTGGTTATAAATAGTGGGTTGCAACAAAAATATTATATGTTTGAATCTATGCATGCACCTTGAATTAGACAAAGACACATGAAGGTTTGGATTCTTTGTGTCCTAATTTCTAGATACCTTTGAGTATCCATGAGCTCATATTTCATTTTCTATCCATTCATACAATACCACTTTCTTTATGTTGTACACTCATACTTGCATAAAAGAAACATTTTTGAGAGCCACATGACATTCACAACACACAAGGAGTTTTGATAGGGTCATGGGGTCAATTCCTATGGGACCTTGGAAACTTCCTCTAAAAAGAGGTGATGGGTTCTTTGAGCATTTATGGTGTTGATTACATGCAAATAAAACACCGTGTGAGAATGTTGCTCAGTTATTCTTAGGTATGTTGGAAAACATTGACCCATCCCTTAGGTGTGGGGGAACCTCATTGTTGCTGAAAAAACATGATTATGCACTCATCTATACAATGTCTTTCTTGGTCTATGCCATGACCTACATTTACATCCTCCATACTTTCACATCTAGCATATGAAAAATCTTAAGTAGTAGACAAAATGACAATAAATATTGGTGTAACCTTGATGCTTTGCATGGTTTCCAGTAAAAAACATTAAGATTCCATGCCATGTATTTATGTCAATTTTATTTGGTTCTTAAGGTCCACCTCTAACGTCTAAGGTGATGAGTTAGTTTGTCAAGAACATGTCTCATTCATTTCCCCTTGTTATGATATGTGTGTGAATTTTCTTGCCTTTATCTAACAACTTCACCTACATGCATCATTGCAAAACCTTATTCAATGTCACTCCTTGAAAGCTTCCTCAACCTAACTAGACTATTTTCTCAATCTGACTAAACTATTCTTCACACAATCTACAAACGCCCCACTATTGATCATTATTTCACAAACTTTGCTAAATTATATGCCTTTCACAACATTGAAAATGACTATTTCATTGTTATTGCACATACCATTTGATAGAATTGTATTATCCCAAGGACTCCCCACTTCTCTCATAATAATATCTCCCTTACAATTTACCGAAAACTATCTTTCCCTTGACACTATTAGGTGCATTCTTCATATAAATCAACCATGAGTTACTCTGATCCAAATCCCTAATTCTACCCTCATTCATCGACAATGCATCTCCACTCCTCAAAGACTTGTAATTCTAAACCATGGTGTTGGGATACATCTGGATTGATTTTATTTAGCCTCTAGCACCCTCCTCCTTTTCCAAAAAAATCTCACTGTGTGAATTATGAACACATAACATTGTGAATATACATTTCTAAAAGCTTTGAAAATAATAGTAAAATTATGAGTCTTAAATCACTTTGACATTATAACAAAAAAAATATTTAAAAAAAAACAACGATGTGCTAGTTGCCTAGTAAATATGTATTATAATGTAATTGTCTATTTATAATTCATAGATTCTATCATATGCATTCATAAATTGGTTGAGAAATATAATGGTAACTAACCACTCCAAAATGTAGAGATGTGCATCAAATTACTCAATAACAATTAAAACATCTAAACTAATAAGATACTAAAATGTGGATTAATAAACCTTATCATAGTGTTAAAAAATAAAGCTAATAAAGAAACCTTCTTGTCTAATCTAGGCGCATCATAATATGTTTAAAAATTGTTTAATTTTAAAATTACAAAAGATAAAAAAAAAATCCTATCGACAATATATAAATCCTATTTTTTAAATCCTAATTTTTTACACGTTTAAAAAATCCTATTGAACGTGTAAATATATAAATATAAAATTAGTTTATAATTTTTAATTTAAAAATATTATTACTTGTTTTAATTGTATACATATTATATTTTGTAAAAAACAAAATAATATGTTTAAAGATTGTTAATTTTCAAATTACAAAGGACAAAAAAATCCTAATAAACGTTTAAATATATAAATATAAAATTAGTTTATAATTTTTTATTTAAAAATATTATTACTGGTTTTAAAATGTTACATGTATACATATTGTATTTTGTAAAAAACAAAATAATATGTTTAAAAATTGTTTAATTTTAAAATTACAAAGGATAAAGAAATCCTAATGAACGTCTAAATATATAAATATAAAATTAGTTTATAACTTTTAATTTAAAAACATTATTACTTGTTTGAAAATGTTGTATGTATACATATTATATTTTGTAAAAAAAAAAGTCTTCTAGGTGCAGGACTTACTTTTTGTTGAAAAGTTCAAAAAATCTAACTATGTTAAGGGTTGGTCCTGGTTTAAGTCGGGTGCTATCCTGGGTTAGATGCCCCTTAGTAACGGTTTTTCAAACCAAAGGTTAATCTTTTTCCATCATTTTCAAATTTGTTATTTAAATAATTTCAATTGTAAATTCCTATATTCACATCTTGTCATTAATTAAAGTACAAGAGAGTAAATCATGAAATCACTATTTTTTGTTATTTAAAATCTATTTCTGAATGTATAAATAAATTTAGTATATTAAATTTTTTTTGGAGTAATTAGATTTTACAAAAATAATAACTCAAATCTAAAAATATAACTATTTTTACGCTGAAAGGCATATACCTATTGACAATGAGCACAATTAATCAACTTTTAATCTAAAATTCTAATCTAATGGTTAATAATTGAAGATGCTGGCATATTCTTAGTCGTCCTCCCAAATCAATGAATGTGATTTACTCTTCATAACTTCCTTGTATTTCTGAATGCATCCGTTACCCTGTTTACTTTTTAACATTTACCTAATCATATTAAGAAATTACTGTAGCACTATATGATTGCCACTTTAAATGATTAACCTTTCAAATTACCATTTAGATTTCTTCAACTGTCCAAACGTTTCATTTTTTGGCTGCCTGTGCATTTCATTTTATGTCTTTCCTAACCTATCTTTTCGCCACGGATTTCAACTGACCACCCATTCTCTACCGCCGATTTCCTTAGCTGTCCCCACTTTTTCTACAATTAAAACATCCTCTTTCGGCGTTCTCAGCCGCGAAATAGCGGCTGTGCTAGTTTATTCACAACAAAAAAAATTCAAATTTGTAACTTAAAAATTGATACCATTCATACATTCATATATATTGATCATCGACAGTACATATTTTCCAACCCAGTGGACAAGAGTAGAGGTGCATCTCCATGCCTCAATGGGAAGGAGAAAACTCTATTCTATTCAATTGAATTGAACATCGTCTATTTGCTTCTCAGCGAGAAGTAGTTGAATGGGCATTCATATTCAATCTATGTTCCACCACATCAGTAAATTCACCAAAATGGTCCTCCGGTATATAGTAACCGGTTACAGGATCAGGCATCCAAGACCTCTGTCCATAACCAGCAGCAGCTTTGCCATCCGCTTGTTTTGGGTCCGCCCGAGTTAATCCTGCTGACAACTCTACTTTGGCTGCTACGACGCTGTATTCTCGCCTGCAATGGAACCAAATAAAAACAGATGAACGAGGAATAAACAGATTGGAATTAATGACCCTAGTGCTAAATTATAATCTATATATTTCTCAGATTTAGCACCGATTTTGAAAGTGGAGCTCATATCATAATCATGGTGTGATATCCATTGTAATGTGTAAAAGGAGCTTACATAGCGTGAATGCCCAGTTTTGATCCCAAACCAAATCCATTACTTCCAAATCGAAACAGAGCATGGAACATACAAGATGATCTCGCCATTATAATTGAACACTTTCAATTATAATCTCGCCAAATTCCAATGGTTTGATTCTCTCTGGACAATCGGGTCACTTAAATAAGCCCAGATTGATAAATGGAAGTAACGAGTCAATAATTGAGCACTTGGAACAAATTAAAAACATAGACCCTACAGCTCCCGTTTTTATGATTATTGAATTCATTTCTCGAAAAAGCATTTGGAGAACGTGGAATTCCAGCCAGTACAGATAGGTGCGCACTTACTTTCCGCGTTCGCCGTCGATCCGAAGAAGAGGAGGCATCCATGTGGCATGTCATTTAGGTACGAAGGCGACCGAAGAAGAGGAGCCATCCATGTGGCCTCTCATTTATGAACGAAGGCGACCGTTCAACTGCTACGATTTTAGCGGGCTCTTCTTTATTATTTCTTCTAAGTGGAGTAGAGACTAGCACAGCCACAAAGTGGCTGGTGAACGCCGAAAGGCGATGCTTCCTCCCGGACCGCTGAAATGGACGGCCCATACGCGTGGGGTTACTGCTTCAAAGAGGAGCAAGATGCCGATCCCGAAGAAATGTACTACGAACGAGGACCCATTCAACTAACCGGGTGATATATCCTTTACATCTAAGTTTTATTAATCCGTTTTCAATTCTGCACACACATTAGGAAAAGTCAAATACTGTTTTAGTCTAATGCTCGTATCGCTTTGTGACCGGGAAAGCGTTAGGGTACGATCTGATAAACAACCCGGGCATTGTGGCGTCCAATCCCACCATTTCGTTTAAGACGGCGGTCTGGTTCTGGATGACCACGCAGTCTTCGAAGCCTTCCCCTACACTGTGATGATTGGAAAATGGAGTCCGTCGGGCAATGATACGGTCGCGGGCAGAGTGCCGACATATTGAGTGGTGACCAACATAATCAACGGCGGGGTGGAATGCGGGAGAGGCAGCGACTCAAATCAAGAGGACCGCATCGGTTTCTACAAGGCATACTGTGACATTCTCCTCACGGGTAAATGTAGGGGAGAGAGAGAGAGAGTAGTAGATATGGATAGAGAGGAGGGATATAGAGAGAGATACAGAGAGAGGCAAAGAGTGAGAGGCAGATAGAGCACAAGAGAGAGGGGCTATAAAGAGAGATA
>ML788317.1:201867-222189 GCA_009831015.1 Picea engelmannii
TAGGGAGAGGGGGGAAGAGAGAGAGAGGGGGGGATAGAGAGATATTTCATGTTAACAGGAATGCACACGCATTATTTTTGTTTCAATTTTTTTTAGGAACGTGCATGTGTTCTTGTACACGTGTTTTTCAGGAATACATGCACGTTCTTGAGAACGCGCACACGTTCTTCAGAATGTGCCTGCGTGGATTGTCGCTGTCATATCAAGAATGTGTATGTATTCCTAGAAACATGCACACATTCCTGCAAGTGCGTGTTCCTACTCACCTCGTTTCCACATTATCGCCCACCAACTTCGTGCACTCACCTGCATGAAAGAAAAACAATTCTAGAAATGAAAGTATATGAATGTAAGAAATGGAAATGCAAAAATAAAATTACATCTCTTGATAAAAAATAAAAGAGCGTTCATCTAATCCATATCTAGAAGGGAGTCAACCTCAATTGTAGCTTCAAATTTTTCCCAAACCATGAAGCTAGCAATGGGGTGAATCCCTCTAGGTAAAAACATTATTTACAGCAAGAAACTTGAACCAAAAATATGCATTACTTTCAAATTCGAATTACAATTCTCAAGAATAGAATTGCTAAATCTATCAGGTATGCTTCCTCTTATACTTCAAAAGGAATCTTATATAATCATTCCAATCAATCTCTTGATTGATGAAGGATGTCCCAAAATCTCCTAAAATCGTGCAGCGTGTTTAGTGGGATTTACTCCAGTCTTCTAGAGAAAATGAAGGGACAAGATCCCTTAAAAATCCCAACAATCATCAAGTTTGTCTGAAACCATGAATGAGGGAGATCAATATTGTCTTGGTGATTTGATTTCCTACATTTAATCTTTGGGGATCCCATTAATCTTCATATATAATAATAAAAACCAAAAATCACTCTAAGGTCAAGAATATGTCACATTTCAACTTCAATTAAGTTGATCATATATAATTAGATAAACATGTCATATTGGTCATCAAAATGATGAATTTTTCCCATGAAGGTTATGACCTAGGGGAAATACTGTATTGAATTTAGATGTAGAATGGGCCATAAAATAGATAATTTGGAGGCCCATCATACCCCCCAACTAAAGGTTTTTGACAGCCCTGTGCAACAAAAAAATTACCTCAAAATTGGTATATTCCATGGTCAATCCTCTTGTTCTCTTATTCCTTGGTTGTTGTTGAGTGCTTGGAGATACTAGAGTTATTTGAAAATTCATTAGATCATTTGCAAACTAGTTTCCTCTGTTTTTTTGGCTTCTTTAGTAGTGGTATATAATTGAATTCTTTGAAGAGAATATCCTCAATATCCCTTCATGAAATTTATATGGAAAACAAACATTTCCTCTATAATCTGTAAAAATTTTAGACTTCTATGGCATGAGTGAGAACCAACAAAAAACTCGAACCACTCAATTTCTTCAAAGTTTTCTAGACTATCCTTGTAGGGGCCTGTAATTAAATTTTTTGGCCCACTTAAAACCAATAATCTTATGAAATTTTTATGAGATATAGAATAATATTACATGTACACCCTATAAAATTTTTAAAGTCTAATTCCAAGTATTGAGTGAAAACCAATTAGAACACTAGAACCACTTGGTTTTATTTTGAGGTTTTTGAATTGTTCCTATATGAGATTGTAATTAAATTTGTAGAACCACATAAAACCAATATCCTTTGATTATTTTTTCATGGGAGATATAGGAAGATGTCTTGTACACCCTATAAAGTTATAGAGTATGATTCCAAGTATTGAGTTAGAACCAATTAGGACACTAGAGCCACTCAGTTTTCTTTTGAGGGGTCTGTAATTAAAATGTTTGGCCCTATTAAATTTATAAGTAGCTGCGAGAGCCATTTCTCCAGGAGGATGGCTAAGACCCTAGACGAGATCTAGGGCCCCCAGTGCACTCCTGGGGTTCTTGGTCTAGGACCATGCAGTAAAGACCCCTGAGAGGGCCCCCAATATACGAGTGGGGTTCTTGGTCTGGGACCAAGCAGATAAAAGCCCTTAGATATGTCTAGGGCCCTTGGACATGGTCCAGGGTACCCATGCCTCGGGCATAGGGTTTCTTGGTCTGGGACCAAGCAGATAAAACCCCTAGATATGTCTAGGGCCCCTGGACATGGTCCAGGGTACCCATGCCTGGGGCATAGGGTTTCTTGGTCTGGGACCTAGCAGTTAAAGTCCCTAGATATGTCTAGGGCCCTTGGACAGGGTCCAGGGTACCCATGCCTGGGGCATGGGTTTCTTGGTCTGGGACCAAGTAGTTAAAGTCCCTAGATATGTCTAGGGCCCCTGGACAGGGTTCAGGGTACCCATGCCTGGGGCATGGGTTTCTTGGTCTGGGACCAAAAAGCTAAAGCCCCTAGATATGTCTAGTGCCCCTGGACATGGTCCAGGGCACCCATGCCTGGGGCATGGGTTGATCCTTGGTCTCTGACCTTGGTGGATAAGACCCCAGGAAAAGTCCTGGGGCTACTTGATTCTAAATCAAGTACTTGATGGTACATGACCTTCCTTGAAGAAGGACATAACCACAAGAGGGATAAATCCCATATGCAGTGATGATAAAGTAATAGGTTCATCATGTGCTATGAAGGAATGAGTAATGCCACCTTGCAAACCCTCCTTTACCCTTGGTTGATTGGTTTGGGGTTTTTGTTGGTTTATTAGGGGTAATATTTTAAAGTTAAATACTAAATATTATTGTCACATGTTTAAATTCCAAATTTAAACATGTGACTTTTTAGTTAACTTAAACTAGCCCTAACCCTAACCTAAGTATTATATAAGAAACCCCACCCCTTACCTTCTACTCATTCTATTATGCTCTTGTGCTAGCGTTGTGGTCTCTTGTTCTCAGCCTGCAGCCTCTTAGTGTTCTTCTGTGGGAGCGGCCTGTTTTGGTTGTTGTAGCTTGCAGCCTTCCCTTGATCTGTTGTGGCTTCCTCCTGTAGCTTGCAGCCTTCTCTTGATCTGTTGTGGCCTCCTCTTGAACAACGACAACCTTCTCTTGTATTTTGCTGTGGGAGCAGCCCTTGTATTTTAATGTGGGAGCAACCCTTGCATTTTGCTGTGGGTGCGGCCTCTTGGAACCTACTGTAACTGCGGCCTCTTTACTTTTGTGTGGTAGCAGTCTCTTGTTCTCTGCTGTAGCCGTGACCTCTTCTCTACTGTGGTTTAGCTACTAGATGTGGCCTCTTCTAGTTCAGATCTGGCCTCCACTAGCATGGAAGCTTCACCTCCTAGTGACTGTTGATACGACCTCCTCTTGTGGATGTGTGAGCAGACTCTTTTCAGATTCGGCCTCTCCCTCCTAACTGTTGTTTGAGGTGTGACACACTGTGTGTTTTATAAGGGTTTTTGATACTCTTATTCTAAGTCTGTTGTGTGGCCCATTTTTCTAGGGCAATTTAATATGGGTGCCATCTGCTGAAGACTCTGTTTCGTTACTACTGAAACTAGGGTTTACACACAGTTCAATTTTGCAGATCTAAAAGGTCTCTTGGGTAAAGTTTTACTGTGTGAGGGTTTGGGCATTTGTTTACCTCTGTTGGGTTTGTGTTTTCACCCTGTGGCCCTTAAGCTTGGTGGCAAGAAAAGTTCCTTCATTCTTTGGTATAGAGATCCACTATAGATCTATGGACTGAACTTTTGTCTGAGCATACTAAACTGGATCTACACCTACTGTGCTTACTGTGCCACCTTCAAGGTAAGTTGGTTGTATCAGGTATGTCCCTTACTCACCTGGATTTGCTGCTGCTTCAAAATTGTTTAATCTAGCATGTATTGTGTAGATCTAAAGATATTTATGTTGTGAGATGGTTAGGCAGACTTATTAGATCTGATGTCTGTGTTTGGGCATATAAATCTATTGTATGTCTCAGATCTGGTTAATGCTACACTAGAACAGAATACTGTATCATTAGATCTGAGTTTGAATTCATAATAGAACAAAGTTCCTTGAATAAGTACATTGCTGTCCTTCACAGGTTTATTTTCAATGTGTCCTATATCTGATTGAGTAACAGATCTATTTGTTTTAATCATTGAATTTTAAAAGAAAATACCGTTCTGCAATTTTACCCTAAATCTAATAGGCCCACTTAAAACCAATATCCTTTGATGAAATTTTTATGTGAGATATAGGAAGATGTCTTGTACACCCTATAAAATTTTTGGAGTCTTATTCTAAGTAATGAGTGAGAACCGATCCAAATACTCAGGCCACTCTGTTTTTCTGAGTTTCGTAGGCTGCTTTGTAGTGGTTTGTAATTGAATTTTTTGGACCACTTAAAACCAATACCCTTTGATGAAATTTTTAGGGTATATACATTAGGATGTCCTCTATGCCCTATAAAAATTTCAAAGTTTGATTCATGTAACATCCCCACTATAATCCCCAATTAAAATAATGCATAATGCATATATAAATGTGGCTATGGCCAAACAATGTAAATGCAAAATGTATTTTCTGAATTGTACATATAATATAATACCACCCGCTGAGATATGGATAGAGATGGGGGATGATTAATCCACAAGAGAGGGGGAATGCCTAGAGAGTGTCCAAGAGGGGTCCAAAAGGAAATAATTTATGGGTATTAATTCAAACCCACATTTCTAAATTTTATTATCACTTGGGGAAACCTTCTATTTTCTAGTTGATTGTATGAGATCCTAATAATTGAATACCTGTCATAGGGTGGATGTGAGAGTCACATCCCATAGTTATTGAAGAGCAAGGGGAGGAAGTACAATCAACATTGAGTAGAGTGAGAAGTCAATTATCTTGGTGAAATAGAGGAAATTCTTATGGGAAACAACATGCAGTTGGAGACATTTAGGTTTTACATGAACAACAGTAGAGAATAGGGGATAAGAGCTTGGGAGATGGAACAAAAAGGATGGGTGAATTATAGATAATGTTGGAGTGATTTTGGATCATTTTGGAGCTGGAAATTGAAGAGTTGGGTTGTCAAGCCTGAGGAATGAACTCCTTGGTGAGTTTCACTGTATCAACAAGTGTTTGTTGTTGTTTTTGCTGGTACTAAGTTACCTTGAGTTCCCAACTGAGAGATTCCTAGCTACCTATGCCATAGATACCTTGATAAATGAATGGGATGCCCGATGGAATGAGAGAAGTGAAGGGGTACATTCCTTGGGTTGGGCAGATCAAGAGGAAGAGAGTTGGAGGAAATTTGGGATAGCTAGAGGAGAAAACTAGTGGGTTGTGTGATCTGGAGTTGTGTAGGATTGTGAGAAGAACCCTTCTTTTGTGGATTTCTAGCCCCAGATCAAGGGTTACTTATTGTTGAGATTTGGAACAAAAGGTCTGTGGTTGGGTGGAACATCCTTCCCAATTAGTTGGTTGCACAAACTCTCTTTTAAAGATAAGTGTTTGTTTATTTTGTTGTGTTATTTATGAGTTCATGGATGTGCAATTACTCTATGAATGATAATGGTTTATATATTTTTATAGATGTTTTATTAGTTGCAATCATGCTTTTTTAGAGTGTTATAAATGTATTTAGTTATGGGTATCATAAATTAGTCGAAAATTTGTTTAAATTGTAGCTGGTAAGCTACAAGAATCAATTAGCAAAAAAAAATTGTTTTATGTGTTTTTCCGCATAGTAATGTTCCCTGGTTAAGTCGGGGGATGATACAGAATGATATTAGAGCTCAAGGTTGTTCAACACTAAGCTTGTATGGGCCAGGAATAAACATGAATTAAACAAATTTGTGGTTGCATATTTCATCCTATGACGGATTTGGGGAAAATTGGTGGAATAGAAGTGAAATCCCCAAATTATGAGCATATTTCAAGTTCAAGTGCTTCAAAATAGTTAAACAAAAAAAATTATTGCGTCGAATTGTAGGTTACATAGTCGATTTTTGCCTAGAGGGTTGAAATCCTGTAAATTTCAAGGAAGTCATGAAGTTTAGTCATCGACTGCCCAGATTAATTCGACTTGGAGAATTAGCGATTGAGATTCAGTTGCAGAAGGTTTGTTTGGGAAGATGGTTTATGAAGGTCTGAATTTGGACACAATTTTGAGTTCGAAGAAAGGATTCTGATGGCACAAGCCTAAAATGATGATGGCAATTGATCGATAGTTCTCATAGCTGTTGGATTTTTTAGAAAGGTAGAATCAGAAAGACCTATTCAGAAGGCTTGGGGAAAGGTAATTTCGCCTTCCAAGGGAGTCAATCCAACTGAGGTAACAAGTGCATAATTTTGGGATACTAAGATGATCATGGTCATTGGGAAGTATGATTGCTAACCATTTGATCTATTGAATGAGCATGTTTCCTTGGAAGGGATGAGGGTGGAGGAGAATTCCACGAGAGCATGTATGTCAGTGTGCCATGTCAGAGGACATGTCATCAAGAGTGGGAGAATCATAGAATTCCATGTGGAAGTTGAGTGCATGGCTTCGGGAAGAATGGTTCCCGAGAGCCTTCGAAAGAGGGCAGTTAAAAGGCTCATTCGGAGAGGATGTTTCTAATGGATGAAGTTCAACAAATAAATCCCAATGGAATATTGAACTTCAGAGTTCATAAGGGTCGAAAAGCAAAGAAATCGTGTTTTAAATGGAGGTTTCCTGACGAGAAGGTTGCTATAGTGTTTTAGACTACGAATTTTAGAGACATCTGCGCACCCAACAATTTGGACTTCTGATGGGAAGAGTTCGAGAAAGAGAGAGTTTTGATAGGATTGCATAGGTCTAGATACAACTTGGCAAGTCTAGGAAGATGAACGATTGGGATTGATACTGATTTTGAGAGCAAGGTTTTATATCTAAATACTCTTGCAGTAGTAATTTAGTGAATTTTTCTACGAAAATTCTAGTTTTCGAAGGTCTTCATCTTGCATGGAATTTTTGAGGGCCTAAACAATGTTTTTATAAAATCAAATTTGTACGACACTATGTTTCCTTCTAGGAAACAAGTTTTTTCTTCTAAAATGATAGAGCTAGAAGAGAGTTTTCCAGCAAGCTAAAATATTCTCCAAACGTAGCTTGTATGAGGAAGTTACAACCAAAATAGTCAAGGGTAAAATTTAGTATCGGATTTCTTGTAGAGAGCATAACTTCTAGCTCAAGATTCAGTTTGGGCCCCATGAATAATCTATGGAAATATCATGGACTGTGGAAGTTAACCATAGAGACAAATCTGAGTTATGAGTACCTAAAAATATGTTGGGTGAGAAAGAGAACACCTGTAGCATGCAAGGATATAAAAGAGAAAATGGTCAAAACTTTCAAAGACCATAACTTTCTTATTGGAACTCATAATCGGGAAAATATATAGTTGATGGAAAGGTTTTGAGGAGGATAATCCATCTATTGACCCATAAAACTAATTTGAGAAAACAAAATTTCATTTAAATCAAAAGAATATGACTAGTCGCATTAAAGAGCGAATTTTTTTTATGTATTCTTTTGCGAACTGTGTGTGTGCGTGTGTGTGTTTATTCTCATCTAACATAAATTGTTTGCATGCACATTTTATATAGAATTAGAGGTTCAAAGAATCATTTTGGTTACTATATGATAAACCACAACAATGGAATATTCCCAAGGGTCCTACAGTCATGAAGAGGAGTTTAGAGGTCTGTATGTCAACATAGGGAATTCTGAGACTGAATCAAATGGAAGAAGAGACAAGAATGAACCTGTAACTATGAGAATCCTGCATAGAGAAGTGTTGAGATATAGAGATGATAGTGAAAATACTATGAAGGTTCAGGAATAGATACTTCAAAGCTTGAACATGTTGCATAAGCAAGCCAATAAGGAATCTGGAACAAAGCTTGAATCTAGTGCTAGACAAGTGACAACATCCAAATACCCTAGGAGAAGAGATGGGAATGGGAATGATAGGAAATCAAGGAGTAGGAGTAGGCACCATCATTCCCCAAAGCAATCCACTAGGATATCTCATGCTAGTTCGTGGCCAGGGAGAAACCCAAGTGTGTCCCCTATCGGGAGACTAAGGAGAAGGCCCGAGGGAGACATCTTGTGGGGTGTAGTTAGGAAGATAAAGCCACCAAATTTAAATGGTGAGCACAAGAATGGAGAAGAGTTCAAGGCATAACTGTTGGAAATGAAGAAATATTTCTAGGTGCATGATTACCCCTCCAGAGTAGAAACACGAATTGCAACCTACCACTTGCAAGGAAAGGAAACCGTATGGTGGGATTGGCTTAAGCAAGCCAAGCATATTGATGAGAAGAGGGTCTCATATAGGAAGTTCAAAGGATATTTCCAAGAGAAATATTTGTCTAAGAATTACTATGAGAGGAAGATGAAAGAGTTATTTGAACTCAATCAATCCCCCCCCATTAGGAATCAATGTTCTCCATTGCATTGAGTTCCCACTTTAGATGAGGAAATTTTTGCTGAATTTGGCCCCAGGTGAGCCACTTGCCTTGGTGCAAGAGCTTCCCTTATTTGACAACTTGATAAAGCTAGATCCTTTGCTGGCGAGTGCCATTGACCTGATTTTCCACAATATGATCACTGGATGCATGTTGTATGCATTCGGGGTTGAGCTTTGTTGGTTTCAGCTATTCTGCTATCTCTAAGGTGTCCAATAATGGTGGGAAATAAGGTCGAAGGAGATCCACGCTGAACACTTAGTGCAGGTCAAGGAAAGGAGGAATATTGAGCTCAAAGGAATTATCAACCACAACCTTGGTGATGGTGTATGACCCATAATGGAGTGGGTGAAGCTTTCAATGGGGTCTGGTAAGGCGTTCTTTCTGCAAATGCAACCAAACTTTGTCGCCCACCTGAAAATTATGTGACACTCGGTGTTGATCATGGCGTTTCTTGTACTTGTCATTGGACTTATGTAGGATATCCTGAACTTGTTGGCGGATGTGTTGGATTCGCTCAATGAACCGGGTGGCTTTGACAACTTCAGTTAGAGTAGGAGATGAGTCAGTCGAGGTGATAAAATGGGCAGTGCAACATCTATGGGACCCAATGGTTGGAATCCCAACCCCATCTGAAAGGGGTTGTGGCTAGTTGAGCTATGCAGGGCTCGACTATAGCTATTTTCGACATAGGGAAGACTCTCATCCCATGTGCGAGGGTGCTTGGAATTATACATGCACAGGATATGCACGAGCATTTGATTTATGACCTCGATTTGGCCGTCTTTTTGGGGGTGGAAGGCCGTGGATTTATTGAGCTTGGTGTCTAGCAGTGACCAGAGGCTTGACCAAAATGTGCTGAGAAATCAACTGTCTTGATATGAGACAATGGTTTGTGGGATTCCAAAATGTACCCAAACTCGTTCAAAGAAGAGCTTGGCCACCATTGCCTCTACTATGATTCTCTTCTTGTAGGTGACCAAAATCGTCATCTTAGAAAAGTGATCAACAACCACAAAAAAATAGTCATTTCCCCTGTTGGTGGACAGGAGGCCCGACATGTAATCCATGGAGATGGATTCCCATGGCCTGTCTAGAGTAGGCAGAGGGGTGTACAGGCCCTTTTTCTTAGTGGTTGGTTTGGCAATAGCACATGTAGTGTAGGAATTGATATACTTGCTGACCTCTTGTCGAAGTTTCGACCAATAGAAATGTTTCTGCAACATTGCCACTATCTTTTCGATGCCGAAGTGTCCTGCCACCCGATTGTAGTGGGCTTCCTAGATCAACTTCACTTGCTCACTTGATGGAACACATATATGGCCCATATGACACATCAACCCATCCTGAAGATGGAAATTAGCAACAACTGCGTGTGCACCCAACATTTGGTAGGTGGTGGCGAAGTCCAGGTCGGTCTCATATAGTTGGGGCCATCTAGAGGTCTCCTAGCCGCAAGAGACTAGCACCGTGGTGAGTGTCGTGTATGGCCGTCTACTGAGGCAATCAGTGACACAGTTGGTGCTTCCTTCTTTATACTTAATGTTGAGGTGGAATTTCTACAAGTATGTGGACCAATTCTAATGGCGGCCATTATGCAATTTTCCTTATGTCTGTATGAACTGCAATGTCTTATGATCAATGTGGATGAATGTCTCCTTCCCAAGAATGTAATGTCTCCATTGGCGACATGATTGCACAATGGAGTACATTTCTTTGTCGTAAGTAGGGTACTTATGGACATCATCTGATAGTGTCTCACTATGATAGGCCACGTGGTGGCCATGCTGAGTGAGAATGACGCCCGCAACATAGTTTGAAGCATCTATCTTGATCTCAAAGGGTTGTTGCAGGTCCAGTAGTTGTTGGCCCTTAACCAATTTTTGGGGAAACTTCGATCATCTTTGACCCACTTTTGGAATTCGACACGTTGTTCAAGGAAGGAGCACCTAGATGGAGATGAGATCACGGATCTCACCAATTTTGAGGGTTAAGTGGACCCAATAAAGGGTCCTTTAGGGTTTTTGTAACGATTTTATGGGATGTCGGCCCATGGGGTTTGCCCATGATTAGGCCTTATTGTAAGGGGTTGTAAAATATAAATAAATAAGAATGTATTATAGAAGTAGCTAAGAAAAGTGAATGTAGTTCTGTGTGAATAGATTTTCTTTGTGCAAAGGAATGTATGTGCGTTAAAGCTTTGTGATTGATAGAGAGTTGGCTATGTGCCTTGACCTAGTTTTGGAAGGAGGATATGGTGATCAGTGTGCATATCTCTTGTCTGGTGCAAAGCTAGACTCTCTGGCTTAGTGCACACGAGTGAATAAATGTAGGATTTTGACGAATAATAAAGAGGCAAAGCGGTTGGTGGATGTAGCCCCACACTGGGGTGGACCACGTATATATGGTGTCTCTGGTTTTCTTTGTGTTGTGTTATTTTTGTTACGAATCTTCTTAGTTCTTTGATTATGATGTATAATAGATAGATCTCTGGTTTCTTAAGTGATTTACTTGTGTTAAGGGTAAATAAATGCTAGATCTAAATTATCATGATAAGTGCTTAGGGTATATAATCATTTGTTTCTACTGCATCGATCTATCTTTGATTATGCTCTGCGATGTTTAGAAACTAATGCATGTCACCTTCTAAGTGTTAATATAATATTCTACAAAGTTCTTTATCACATATTTGTGTCCCAGCTTGGTTACAGACACCTACGTCATGTAAACCCCCCTGCTTCCTCCTCGGGTGAGACTTCGCTTGCTTCACAGGTGTTGTCGAAAGGGTTGGTAATCAGGGTTTTGTTGGTGCGTTGTTAAGCGTTGAACCCCAGTTTTCCCCTGTGCCAAAAGTAGTGAAAGTACTGGGACTGAGCACAAGCGTTGCTTCAAATCATCGAATGCTTATTGTTGGCACTGACCCCACAAGAATTTCTCCTTACTACCACCCCTGGTTACTTGGCTGAGGGCCCATGCAATATGGGAGAATCCCAACATGAACTTAGGGTAGAAATTGGCAAGGCTGAAGAAGCTCTGAAGCTCAGTGAGTGTGGTTGGGGTTGGCCAGTCACAGATGACTTGGATCTTGGCTGGATCCACATGCTGATCTACGATGTAGCCTAAGTAATGGACCTTGTCCATGATGAAGCAACATTTTTCGAAGTTGGCGTATATCTTGTGCTGTCATAGGGTGTGCATAACTTGCTGAATATGCTGCAAGTGTTCTGCCCAAGTCTTGATGTAAATGAGAATGTCATCCAGATACACCACTACAAAAGTATTGGTGAATGGTCGCAGGATATCGTCCATCATCCTCATGAAAGTGGTTGGAGAATTTTTCAAGTGAAAGGGCATGAACAACCATTCGAAAAGGCCTTCCTTTGATCTGCCTATTATATCGGGACCTGGTGGTAGCCAGAATTCAGATCAATATTACTAAAGTATTTGGCCCCCGTGAGTTGATCAAGGAGGTTGTCGATTCAGGGAATCAGGTATGGGTTTTTTATTGTGATTTTATTTAGGGACTGATCATCAATGTAGAGTCACCAGGTTTCATCTTTCTTCTGTACCAACATGATTGGGCTCCCATAAGGTGATGAGATGGGATGGATGTGCCCTTTGTGGGTTGATTAATCCACAAGAGAGGGGGAATTCCTAGAGAGTGTCCAAGAGGGGTCCAAAAGGGGTCCAAAATAAAATCCTTTATTGGTATAGATTCAAACCCACATTTATGAATTTTATTATCACTTGGGGAAACCTTCTATTTTCCAGTTGAGTGTATGAGAGCCCAATCATTGAATACCTATCATAGGGTGGGGGTGAGAATCACATCCCATAGTTATTGGACAACATGGGGCTAAAGTAAAATCAACATTGGGAAGAGTGAGGAATCAATTATCTTGGGGAAAGAGAGGAAATTCATATGGGAAGAAACATACAGTTGGATACATTCAATTTTTACATGAAAACTAGTAGAGAACATGGGAAAGGAGCTTGGGAGTTGGAAAAGAAAAAGGCTGGGGGAATTATAGATCATGATGGAGTGATTTTGGAGCATTTTGGAGTTGGAAATTGAATATCTAGGTTGTTATTCCTGAGGAGTGAACTCCTAGGTGAGTTGCACTGTATCAACAAGTGTTTGTTGGTGTTTTTGCTGGTATTTTTTCTGGCAGTGAATTCCATTGAGTTCCCAGCTAATATATTCCTAGCTACTTGTGCCAAAGATACCATGATAAATGAATGGGATGCCCGATGTATTGAGAGCAGTGAAGGGGTAAATTCCTTGAGTTGGAAAGGTCAAGAGGAAGAGAGTTGGAGGAAATTTAGGATAGTTGTAGGAGAAAACAGTGGGTTGTGTGATATGGAGCCATGGGGGACTGTGAGAGGAACCCTTATTTTGTGGATTCCTATCCCTAGCTCAGGGGTGAATTACTATTGATATTTGTAACAAGAGTTCTATGATTGGGTGGAACATCCTTCCCAAATAGATGATTGCAAAAACTCTCTTTTAAAGATATGTGTGTGTATTTTTCTAAGTTATTTATGAGTTCATGGTTGTGCAATTACTCTGTGAATGATAATGGTTTATATGTTGTTATAGATATTTTATCAGTTGCATTCATGTTTTTTTAGAGTGTTGTAGATGCATTTAATTATTGGTATTAGAAATCAGTCGAAAACATGTTTAAATCATAGTTGGTAAGCTACATGAATTGATTAGCAAAATAGAATTATGTTTTATGTGTTGCTTAGTAATGTTCCTTGGTTAATCTGGGGGATGTTGTAATTCAAAATAATTAATTAATTCCAATAAAAACATCAAACTATTGTCACTGTAGAAAACTTGGGAAAATGTGAACAATTGGAGTGTTAAATTTATTCTTCCCCTTCTTCTTTTCCTTTGTTGTTTGCAACAATATTCAACCAATTTTCCTTGATGTGGCTTAATTACTTATTTGATCATGGATTACTCAATTTATGATCTTTGTGTATACTTTGATCACAACATGAATCTCTCCACCCCCAACTTGATTATCAATGACCATGCTGATGAAAGATATTGGTGGGTCAAGAATTTGAACTCAAATTTAGTGGTTGATGATTGTAGAATATGACATGAAAATCTAATCATATATAATCAACTCAAAATAAGAGAATTGTAAACACCTTTTTCTTATTGTAATTTTGGATTTGATTTGGCAACACATTGATGTAGCTTCTATAGTGAATCCTCAAACTTTTTGCATGATTTGCAAGTTTGATGTTGTTGGAAGAGCCCTTTGTAGTTTCATGTAGCAACTAGCGATCTCTCTCCTTATCTCAAGGAAACTCTGTTGATCTGAGCATAGAGAAGAACTAGGATATTTTTAGAATATTTCCTGTATCCATTTTTTTCATATTATGAGGCCTGATATATTAGAATCCTACTTGCTTTAATGCTGAAAGGTTGACTTTTGTAGCTATTTCTTGGAAAACTAGCCCTTGTAGATTTCTCACAGTCACTATGTGCTCCTGGGAATTGTAAATAGTTCTTTGCACACTTTCTATCTAGTTGTCAATACACTGACCATTATGTGGATGCTTCAATACTTCCACACCATAAATCTTATCATATAGAGCTTCTTATATGAATACATGCAAGCTTTGAAGACTCTCCAAATATTTCAAATAAATATAGACTTTTTTGCAACCCGAGTCTATAGCTTGCAATATTCTTTGTAAATATTTATCTATTGGAATTGATGGAAGAGAATGATGAATTTTTAAAATCTTGATAAATGTAAATGTGATACCAAATGAAACTGTAGATTGTAGAATTTTTTATATTTTTTTGCCACATAAATATTATTCCTTACACCACTAAAAAGTCGTATACCCAAGATTTTAGGGATGTCAATGATCCGGATTGGAGCATTATATTATTTTTCATCTATCTTGATGCTTTCAAAGTGGAAAAAATTGAAGGAATCAACTTGCAGGGTCATTTTAGTGGCAGGTCCTAGTTTGGAAAATTGGGGTCTTAAACCTTCTGAAGCCATTTTGAGGCAATGAACAACATTTTTTAGGGTTAAAAAGTTCCTAGCATAAGTGAAACCCCATGATGTTGTTTTACAGATAGATACCTTTGCAACGTTGAAACAATCACGTCAATCAGAGTTCATATAAAAAATTTATGCCTCCCCCAAGTTGACCTACCATATTGACCACCATGGTATGAGAGGATGCCACATCATCCTGCGTTACTCATGCATATGGGGCTAGCCACGTATGTAATTTCAAGAATATTATAGAATGTCCAAAACCTTATCACATTTGAGGGTTGAGGAAGTGAAAAACATACACGTAGATGGCTATCAGACTATGTTAAATATCGGGCCACTAGGAGGAGAAGGGGTTCCATTCTATGTTATTGTATTTTTTCCATAGTATTGAAAACAATTGGGAGTGGGAAATTAGAGAGAATAATACAGGTTTTGAAGTCCTCCCACCTAATTAATGGTATATTACCCTCTAGCCTAAGTGTTTCCATATGGATTTCCCACCGGGTTAAAGCACGGCCCTCTAACTTTAGTCTATCAAATGATATATTTTGTTCTTAATCTATATGGTGAATGCTGAAATAAAATTCTAGTTGCCACAACCAATGATTTAATTTTAATGCATCAATCTCAACTTGGTATGGATTTATGTCCACTTTTTCTTCGATATTGAATAAATACTGTGAAGGGTTTATTGTACTGGAACTTGACTGCTCTTTCTTGGGTTCTTTCTAGGACTCCTTTTCTGTATCTTTGTTATCCCCCATTTCCCATCTGATCCAATCTTTGAGTTTGAGTCTCAAACTTCTCTAAATGGTCTAATGTTTCTTTCTAGAGCTTCCACGAGGAGGGATATATTTCAATATATGTCAACAACTTTCTCTTCTAGCATCACAAAACTCTCCTCTACTGGATCTTGAGGGTTTTTATGAACAGACTAGTCGACCATGGCTAGGGTTCTTCAACTTTTGTCTTAAACCATTTTCTGGATCCTTGCAACTTTCCATAAATACCCCAACAAAATCGTTATCTAATACCAATATGATATGTAAACTAACACTGTTATTCCATTGGACAGTTTGTCACAACATATCTAATAAAATACTGAAATTGTTTTTGTGAAGGTTAATTTCCTTTAGATCTCTCAGATTATTTAATTGTTGGTATTTTGCTTAAAATGTATGAAATAACTTAAATACAAAAAATAGAGAACATAAATAAATACTCACATACCATCCACAACTAAACACAATATATAATCTAGGAAACCCAATATAGGAGAAAAAACAACTAGAAGGTGAGGTTGTTCTGCTCTCTTTTCTTCAAATGCAAGTACACATAAAGAGCCACTCTTTGTGGAGTTTCCTTTGAAACTATGGCCTATATGGCTGCTAAAAAATCTCTCCTCCTCTTTTATGATATCAAAATACCACTCCTAGGTGTTTTTATCAACTATGGAACAAAACAATGCTAAAGAATGGAACCCGTTCTCCTCCTAGTGGCCTGGTATTTAACATCACTCGATAACCATATAGGGGTAGGTTTTTGCATTCCTCAACCCTCAATTATGATAAGGTTTTGGACCTTCTAGAATATTATTTAAATTCCATACATGGATATCCCCATATGCGTGAGTAACGGGGGGGTTGATGTGGCATCCACTTGTACCATGGTGGTCAACAGAGTAGGTCAACTTGTGGGAGGCATAACATTTTAATACGAGCTCTGATTGACATGATTTTTTCACTGTTGGAAAGGTATAAATGTTTAGAATAATGTCAAGGGTCCAATAGAGGGATGGGAGTTTTGGACCCAAAAAAATCCACTTGATGCCTCAAAAGGGATTTAGAATGTTTCAAACCGCAATTTTCTAAACTGGGACCTGCCATTAAAATGACCCTACAAGTTGATTCCTCCATTTTTTTCTACTTTTAAAGCATTGAGATAGATGAAAAATAATATAATGATCCAATTAAATCATTTTTTTTTTCCTTTAGGTCATGAAATTACCTCATGAAGGATACATGGTCACCATTGATCAATTCTCATACTTTGATTCCCCCTCCATAGTTTCACGTGACATAATTTCACCTTATATTGCTCACATTGTGCCCATGCATTATGTTTCCACCTCTACTTGTTATATATCATCCATTTCCACTAAGTACCAACCCATGGTGCTAGCACCCCCTCCTCCCCACTTTTCTTTGGTAGCTGGTCCAACCTATTCATTCTTGGGGGCATCCATACCTATTTTCCCCCCCATTTGTGATAGGATCCATGTCTACTCACCTACATTCTTCTCTAATGATTAAAATTATTTGAGACTGTGATATATTTTGCTAGTCCTAGGGATAACCTCTATTCATATTATCATATTGATTTTATGTAGGGGTCCACATGTGTCATTGATGGTCCCTTTGATTCCATCTCCATGGGCACTATCTATGCTCCCTCTCATCCAACACTACCTCTTGTATTTGACCAAGCTTCTTTGGTATCCACCCAAAAACCAAAGTCTATTGATCTTTCTACCATATTAGATGTTTTCAACCGGTTTATGGCCCCAAACCCTAAGATATATGCTCTACAATCTCAAGAATATAATACTCTTTTTCAGAGCCTTTTTTTGTTGATGCCCAAACTTAAACTTCCGCTTTGTATACCTTTGGTAAATTAACTAGGGAAATTGGAAATAAATCTTCGTTCAATCTACCTCCAAGGATGTTGGGGGAAGTGCTCTTACCCGACTTGGTCCCATATGACCTAGCTCTTGACACAAACCAATACCACATTGTTCTCTTTTTGGGAACTACCATAATTCCCTCTTATGTCCAATGTTCCCTAGTGTCACTTAATTATGAGACCCATGGCCTAGATCAATTGATCCATTAAGGTAGAACTATTATGTGATCCCTTCCTATCACATTAGAGTAGGAGCCTATCATACTATCTGGATACATTTTATTTTATCTTTAAGCATTTTTTATGCCTTGGGTTTTCTTTGCATGTGTGTAGGACACTATCATTAATATCATTTATCACACATCATTGGTGGTTCACTATTAGGTATATTATTTTCACTGACATTTATCAATAGATGTGCCTTATATTATCATTTCTATCCCCAACTCCTAGGGATAACTAAGGAGATGATGTCTTGAGGCCCACATGTTGCAGACATGGAGTACTAAAAGATATCTTGACCAACAATGTCCACTTGCACAGATAGAGACCCACCTCACCACCATAACTCCAGGTTCATCATGACGATATCCACCACATCAGCTAGCCTCTGGAAGACATTAGATCTTTATCCATGTGGTACAATTTAGGTATTATGGTGAGTATCATTTCAATATTTGAGGCATTTGAGTTTGTTTCATCTATTACTGCTTTTGATTATGTGACGTTTGCTTGTACACTATGCTCTTTTCCCTGTTTCACTTTGGTGGTTGAAATTTTTCCCTCATAAGTGTGTCACCCTTAGGAATTAGGCTGCTACTAGGAGGTCCTATTGATAAGTCATTGTTCGATTCCTGACTGTGCTTGTCACTTTCCATAATTCATCCCCTCATCTCCTTATCTTTTGGGATTTTTGGGTGTACTAAACCAAGAAGGGGTTGTCCCTCATTTCATGGGAAGAAGGGAATGGAGTCTCAGAGGTTTGTAGCTAGAAAAAGATAAAATCCAAACCATTAACCTTCTATATTCTCACCCAGGGATCTCGAGGAAAATGAAACTTATCTCATAAAAAAATGACGGGACCCATGAAAGAATAACTAATAAAAAATGCCAACCAGGAAGGGGCATGCATGGGCACTGTTTTCATTCTTAGGTAGAATAACCACACATGTTTCCAACTTGGGGAAGCATGATGTGACTAGGGTATACTCAAGGTGGGCACAATTTTTCATGTTTATGTAGAAGCCCCACCTTGTCTTCAACCTAGAAACATCCCAAAAGAGTAAAAGGAAACAAATGGGCTTCGAAAAAGGTTGCATTGAAAATGAAGGTGCCACACACCCTCTACAAAGGCACCCCTAAGTGAGACACTACAACCCCTTGTATGTCATGAAACCAATTCCCAAAAGTATTCCCCTAATCCATGACACCTCATCCACATGATTTAGAGGGAGGCCCCCTTGGGAAACACCCCTAAACTTAAGGACCGATTCACCCAATAGGTTGTTTTGTCAACCTTCCCATACCTAAACTTGGAAAATTGCATAGGGTCTTTAATAATTAATTTATTTTGATGATGCGGTTTGGATGTACTTGATTAGATGATTTTCTTATTAATTTTATTTACTCATCATGATGCTTTGAATTGAGATCCTTGGAGGTCGTATCCATCTGTCTTTGCAAGACCCAACTTGTGGACAATTTTGGAGGAGAAAGCCTAGCTTGGGCTTCCATGGGGCTTGAATCCCACAGGTTGGATACCAAGGGCTCACATGTCAAATTATAGAGACATGCCTTTGGAGGCCTAGAGGAGACCTTGGAGGATATTATCCAACCCCTACATGCCAAATGATTTTCTTGAAAGAGAAAAAATGTCACCTTCTTGGAGCTAATTGACATCACACATGGGATAGGATGTGGTGGTAATGTGACACTTGGCACTTTTATGAGGATTGGAACCTTGATTTCGTGGAGAGAGGTCCTAGTACGTTTCCCTTCTCCAAATCTCAACGACTTTCCAAAAACGTCCTAAATGTTTCACTAAAGGGGTGACGTCTTTCCTTTTAGAGTTTCTTTCATGTGCAAAAGTATGAATTAAATAATATTATTTTATAAAGGGGAAATATTAGGGATTTTGACCCCTTATCTTGTGGTTTACCCTAAATTATGTGGACAAAATATGTTTATAACATTTTGTATAAATATAGATCATTTCTATCTCATTTTGATATAACTCTCCCTCTTGTGAGAAGTATCCTAGCTGAAATTTGTGCCCTCTTTGGGAAATCTCTATATCTTGTGCTCTTTTTATGGTTTATCTTGGCTATTGGTGGAACAAGTAGTGCACTACCTCTCTTGGAGCTAGTTTCTTGCATTTTTGGTGGATTATCTTGGTAAGAGAAGGTTTATCTTGTTGTTTCTTGGACTAGGTAAGGAAATTATCTTGTTGTTGTTTCATTGCTTGGTGACAAGAGTGATTTTCTAGAATTTCTTGGGGAGTATAAGGATTTATAGCCGCACCATATCTATCATTTTTATCTTGAAATAATTTGTTGCTTGAGGTTTTACTAGTAGAAGCAAAAGGGTTTACACCCTCCTAGCACTTCCCAGTTAACCTTGCTTGCCTTGGGGAGTAAAATCGTTTACACCCCCAAGGAGATAGAATTGTTATATATTTATTTGTTTGAATCCATAACACAATAGCTAAAGGCACTAAATCTAATTGCATTGGTTAACGTGAAAATTTGGGATTTTGAGATTGTCTAATTTGGAATCAATTCTATGCTCTATATGCTTGGTTGAGTCACTAGGGCATCTATTTTTGCTAAGTAATTCTTGATGATATTATAACATTGCATATATAGCCATTAGGGATGAATAAACCCTAATATTAATCTCTTAATAACTCACAAACCAATTGTCAAAACTTGCTAAAAGTCCCCCCCCTATCCTCTACTAGTCTCAATGCACTTTTTGGGTGGATTGTTGGCAAGTTTTGGTGGTTGATATATTTTCTGTAACAACTTGTTTTCTACAAACATAATGTTGCAATTACATCTCTGCAATACTAATTTCTGATAGCCTTGTTTCATGCTAAAGTCTTGTTTTTTCAAGCTTGAGTTAAACTAGTCATTGCTAGCTTATCTCTTGCAATCCTAACTAGACTTTTAGAAATTTTATTTGCAACTCTCATTATCATTTTTTT